>WNWK01009904.1:62500-73523 GCA_009830355.1 Cherax destructor | reverse complement strand
AAGTGCAAAGGTTTGCAACAAGACTAGTCCGAGCTAAGGGGATGTCCTACGAGGGAGGTTAAGGGAAATCGACCTGACGACACTGAGGACAGGAGAGATAGGGGAGACATGATAACAACATATAAGATACTGAGAGGAATTGACAAAGTGGACAGAGACAGAATGTTCCAGAAGATGGACACAGCAACAAGGGGACACAGATGGAAGTTGAAGACTCAGATGAATCACAGAGATGTTAGGAAGTATTTCTTCAGTCACAGAGTTGTCTGGAAGTGGAATAGTTTAGGAAGCGATGTAGTGGAGGCAGGCTCTATACATAGCTTTAGCAGAGGTATGATAAAGCTCATGGCGCAGGGAGAGGACCCAGTAGCGGCCAGTGAAGAGGCGGGGCCAGGAGCTTTGACTCGACCCCTGCAACCACAACTAGATGAGTACAACTAGGTGAGTACACACACACACATATATATATATATATATATATATATATATATATATATATATATATATATATATATATATATATATATTTATATATATATATATATATATATATATATATATATATATATATATATATATATATATATATATATATATATATATATATATATATATATATATATATATATATATATATATTCTTTCAACACGTTGGCCGTTTCCACCGAGGCAGGGTGAACCAAAAGAAAAACGAAAGTTTCTCCTTTTACATTTAGTAATATATACAGGAGAAGGGGTTACTAGCCCCTTGCTCCCGGCATTTTAGTCGCCTTTCACGACACGCATGGCTTACGGATGAAGAATTCTGTTCCACTTTCCCATGGAGATAAGAGGAAATAAGAACTAGTAAGAAAATAGAAGAAAACCCAGAGGGGTGTGTATATATATGCTTGTACATGAATGTGTAGTGTGATCTAAGTGTAAGTAGAAGTAGCAAGACATACCTGAAATCTTGCATGTTTATGAGACAGAAAAAAGACATCAGCAATTCTACCATCATGTAAAACAATCACAGGCTTTCGTTTTACACTCACTTGGCAGGCGGTAGTACCTCCTGGGTGGTTGCTGTTTACCAACCTACTACCTAGATATATATATATATATATATATATATATATATATATATATATATATATATATATATATATATATATATATATGGGGGTAGGATGCGATGTCTTAATAATATAATAAGTCAAAAAACTTCATTTTTTAGACAGACAATCTTCAATGTAAGACGATGGAACTCAAGAAATTCTTTAAGAAGTGCACACATGATGACCCTGCAACTTATTTTTCTCATGGGTGAAGCTGCAGGGTGTCGGGTGCTAGTGCAGAGAATAATAATAATAATAATAATAATAATAATAATAATAATAATAATAATAATATTATTATTATTATTAATAATAATAATAATAATAAAATATATTTGCCTACTTGATGTGGGGTAAGGGATTCCCTTCCCCATCCCCCCTGGTTCACAGACCCTTAAAGACCTGCCATAAACCTGTAAGTGGCCCATTTGATTTTTTAAATATACAGTGGACCCTCGGTTTTCGTTGAAAATTCTTTCCAGAATGCTGTTTGAGTGCCGTTACCTTACCAAACGAATTTGTTCCCATAAGGACAAATGTAAATTAGATTAGTCATTTCACACCCCCAAAAATACACTTACAAAAGCACTTACGAAAATATACTTACATAATTGTTCGAGTTTGGAGGTGAGCGAAAACCGAGGGTCCACTGTATGTGAAACATTTAAAAATATAAAAAAATATGTGTTAAACAGAGCTTTATGTCTAAACAGAGCTTTGTCAAGGCCGTGTTTAAAGTGAAACATAGTCTGTATTATAAAGATTTGTTCAGCACGAGGCGTCTCTCCAGCATCCACAAAACAATATTTGAATTACACTCAGACATTTTTCTCACCATTCTCTTCCTCTGTATCTTACCAAAGAAATTTGGATAAATTATTCTCTCTCTGTTTGGCAGTCTGTTCCATTCATCTGCAACACTGTTGCCAAGTCAGTGTTTGTATATGTCTTCTTAATAAACACTGTTGTGGGTTTTGTTATGGTTTATTTTCATAGTTTTGTTTATCTCACCCTCTTATAACTATGCTTTATTTGTACACCTTAACCATATCACCATTTCTTTGAAAGTGTTTCACCTCAAACATAATATCCCTTCCTTGTAAATTTTTATTACGCCTGCTTGTAAATATTTATTAAAGAGGGGCCTGGCAACAGCTGGATGCCCAACAGAGAGGGAGCCGCCCCAGCTATGCAGATCTGATGACAATTATAAGTGTCCAGATGGAATTACCATTCATGCCTGGACAGACGGCAAGCAAGTGGTGTGGGACTACGGCATTTGCATTCACATGGACTGACACCTATCTCCAACGAGCAGGAAGGAAGGAGGGGCAGCTGCCAGCTTCAGAAAATCCCAGAAGTCTAGAAAATGTGGTGAACCTGACCATCATTATATGTTTGTTCCCATAGGCTCAGAGACTCTCGGCTCGTAGAAAAACAGGGCATCCAAATTCTTTAAAGAGCTAGGGAAAAGACTCATCAGGGTAGCTAAAATCAGAGGGCAGCTAGTTTTCTGCTCGGGTGGGTCAGTGCTGCAGTTGAGAGAGGTAATGCCTGCTGTATCCTGGGTATGTGCCCCAGCTCTGAGGAGCTGCACGAGATAAGAATCTAGGAAAGGAGGAACACTGCAGCAGGACTACTGGTCCATACTTGGCAAGTCCCTGTCAAACCCAAACCCACTAAAAATATTATATTGTAATATAATTTTTCACAAATATATTTGCATGTTTGTAAACAAACCCCGGAACGGGTGGGTTTTGAACCCATGGCGAGTGGTTTGTCCCGTGGTTTGTTTGCAATCGTGTTACGATTGTATCCCTCACACTTTTTGTGCTGTATCCTCCATCTTTGTACCATCAATGTATCCTCCATCTTTGTACCATCAATGTATCCTCCATCTTTGTACCATCAATGTATCCTCCATCTTTGTAATATCAATGTATCCTCCATCTTTGTACCATCAATGTATCCTTCAATCTTTGTTGACCTTTTCATCAATGATCCTCCATCTTTTTGTACCATCAATGTATCCTCCATCTTTGTACCATCAATGTATCCTCCATCTTTGTACCATCAATGTATCCTCCATCCTTGTACCATCAATGTATCCTCCATCTTTGTAATATCAATGTATCCTCCATCTTTGTACCATCAATGTATCCTCCATCTTTGTACCATCAATGTATCCTCCATCTTTGTACCATCAATGTATCCTCCATCTTTGTACCATCAATGTATCTCCATCTTTGTACCATCAATGTATCCTCTATCTTTGTACCATCAATGCATCCTCCATATTTGTACCATCAATGTATCCTCTATCTTTGTACCATCAATGCATCCTCCATCTTTGTACCATCAATGTATCCTTCAATCTTTGTACCATCAATGTATCCTCCATCTTTGTACCATCAATGTATCCTTCAATCTTTGTACCATCAATGTATCCTCTATCTTTGTACCATCAATGCATCCTCCATCTTTGTACTATCAATGTATCCTCCATCTTTGTAATATCAATGTATCCTTCATCTTTGTACCATCAATGTATCCTCCATCTTTGTACCATCAATGTATCCTCCATCTTTGTACCATCAATGTATCCTCTATCTTTGTACCATCAATGCATCCTCCATCTTTGTACCATCAATGTATCCTTCAATCTTTGTACCATCAATGTATCCTCCATCTTTGTACCATCAATGTATCCTCCATCTTTGTACCATCAATGTATCCTCCATCTTTGTACCATCAATGTATCCTTCAATCTTTGTACCATCAATGTATCCTCCATCTTTGTACCATCAATGTATCCTTCAATCTTTGTACCATCAATGTATCCTCCATCTTTGTACCATCAATGTATCCTTCAATCTTTGTACCATCAATGTATCCTCCATCTTTGTACCATCAATGTATCCTCCATCTGTACATCAATGATCATCATCTTTGTACCATCAATGTCATCGACCTCAATGTCCTCCATCTTTGTACCATCAATGTATCCTCCATCTTTGTACCATCAATGTATCCTCCATCTTTGTACCATCAATGTATCCTCCATCTTTGTACCATCAATGTATCCTTCAATCTTTGTACCATCAATGTATCCTCCATCTTTGTACCATCAATGTATCCTCCATCTTTGTACCATCAATGTATCCTTCAATCTTTGTACCATCAATGTATCCTCCATCTTTGTACCATCAATGTATCCTCCATCTTTGTACCATCAATGTATCCTCCATCTTTGTACCATCAATGTATCCTCCATCTTTGTACCATCAATGTATCCTCCATCTTTGTACCATCAATGTATCCTCTCAATCTTTGTACCATCAATGTATCCTCCATCTTTGTACCATCAATGTATCCTCCATCTTTGTACCATCAATGTATCCTTTCATCTTTGTACCATCAATGTATCCTCATCTTTGTACCATCAATGTATCTTCCATCTTTGTACCATCAATGTATCCTCCATCTTTGTACCATCAATGTATCCTCCATCTTTGTACCATCAATGTATCCTCATCTTTGTACCATCAATGATCCTCCATCTTTGTACCATCAATGTATCCTCCATCTTTGTACCATCAATGTATCCTCCATCTTTGTACCATCAATGTATCCTCCATCTTTGTACCATCAATGTATCCTCCATCTTTGTACCATCAATGTATCCTCCATCTTTGTACCATCAATGTATCCTTCAATCTTTGTACCATCAATGTATCCTCCATCTTTGTACCATCAATGTATCCTCATCTTTTACCATCAATGATCCTCCATCTTTGACCATCAATGTATCCATCATTTGTACCATCAATGTATCCTCCATCTTTGTACCATCAATGTATCCTCCATCTTTGTCCATCAATGTATCCTCCATCTTTGTCCATCAATGTTCTCCATCTTTGTACCATCAATGTATCCATCTATATTTGTACCATCAATGTATCCTCCATCTTTGTACCATCAATGTATCCTCATCTTTGTACCATCAATGTATCCTCCATCTTTGTACCATCAATGTATCCTCCAATCTTTGTACCATCAATGTATCTCCATCTTTGTACCATCAACGTACCCTTTCCATTTTTGTACCATCAATGTATCCTCCATCTTTGTACCATCAATGTATCCTCCATCTTTGTACCATCAATGTATCCTCCATCTTTGTACCATCAATGTATCTTCCATCTTTGTACCATCAATGTATCCTCTATCTTTGTACCATCAATGTATCCTCCATCTTTGTACCATCAATGTATCTCCATCTTTGTATCATCAATGTATCCTCCATCTTTGTACCATCAATGTATTCTCCATCTTTGTACCATCAATGTATCCTCCATCTTTGTACCATCAATGTATCCTCCATCTTTGTACCATCAATGTATCCTCCATCTTTGTACCATCAATGTATCCTCCATCTTTGTACCATCAATGTATTCTCCATCTTTGTACCATCAATGTATCCTCCATCTTTGTATCATCAATGTATCCTCCATCTTTGTACCATCAATGTATCCTCCATCTTTGTACCATCAATGTATCCTCCATCTTTGTACCATCAATGTATCCTCCATCTTTGTGTGCTATATTACAAAATAAATATACCTATTTATTCAGTAAAAAACAACAACAAAAAAGATTGGGTTATGGAAGTGGACTATTGAAAAACGGCTTCGGAGAAACATTCAAATGTGTTGACTCGAATCTTTGTGATGAAGTCCGAAGTTATGAGTGCCACAGTGCCACAGTTTGCACTGTAAGCAAAACTGTCATCTTTCTTTGCTTGTTTACTAGTGATGTCTCTTACTCCACCAGCCAGACCTCATAACTATGGCCACTGATTTATTTTGTCATCTGAGGAAACAATGCTCATGGGGATATTTTTTTTTAACACCGTATACACTATGTGTTGGAAAATATGTACTAGCGAGTCTAGCGCTGCAGTGGTGGTGACCATCCTCCTGGTAACACTACCCTTAGTGGTGACCATCCTCCTGGTAACACTACCCTTAGTGGTGACCATCCTCCTGGTAACACTACCCTTAGTGGTGACCATCCTCCTGGTAACACTACCCTTAGTGGTGACCATCCTCCTGGTAACACTACCCTTAGTGGTGACCATCCTTCTGGTAACACTACCCTTAGTGGTGACCATCCTCCTGGTAACATTACCCTTAGTGGTGACCATCCTCCTGGTAACATTACCCTTAATTAACACTCTTTGAAATGTATCCTACGCAAGAGATTCATATTTAAGCTAATTGTTCGTACTAATTTTAGATTATATCCGTTTGAAAATTGTTACTCATGTAGCACGTCTAATATGTAGTACGTCTAACATGTAGCACGTCTAATATGTAGCACGTCTAATATATAGCACGTCTAATATGTAGCACGTCTAACATGTAAAACGTCTAACATGTAGTACGTCTAACATGTAGCACGTCTAACATGTAGCACGTCTAACATGTAACACGTCTAACATGTAGTACGTCTAACATGTAGTACGTCTAACATGTAGCACGTCTAACATGTAGTACGTCTAACATGTAGCACGTCTAACATGTAGCACGTCTAACATGTAGCACGTCTAACATGTAGCACGTCTAACATGTAGCACGTCTAACATGTAGCACGTCTAACATGTAGCACGTCTAACATGTAGCACGTCTAACATGTAGCACGTCTAACATGTAGCACGTCTAACATGTAGCACGTCTAACATGTAGCACGTCTAACATGTAGCACGTCTAACATGTAGCACGTCTAACATGTAGCACGTCTAACATGTAACACGTCTAATATGTAGTACGTCTAACATGTAGCACGTCTAACATGTAGCAGGTCTAACATGTAGCACGTCTAACATGTAGCACGTCTAACATGTAGCACGTCTAACATGTAACACGTCTAATATGTAGTACGTCTAATATATAGCACGTCTAATATGTAGCACGTCTAACATGTAGCACGTCTAACATGTAGCACGTCTAACATGTAGCACGTCTAACATGTAACACGTCTAATATGTAGACGTCTAATATGTAGCACGTCTAACATGTAACACGTCTAAATGTAGACGTCTAATATGTAGCACGTCTAAATGTAGCACGTCTAACATTACACGTCTAACATGTAGCACGTCTAACATGTAGCACGTCTAACATGTAGCACGACTAACATGTAGCACGTCTAACATGTAACACGTCTAATATGTAGCACGTCTAACATGTAACACGTCTAATATGTAGTACGTCTAATATATAGCACGTCTAACATGTAACACGTCTAATATGTAGTACGTCTAATATGTAGCACGTCTAACATGTAACACGTCTAATATGTAGCACGTCTAACATATAACACGTCTAACATGTAGCACGTCTAATATTTAGCACGTCTAACATGTAACACGTCTAATATGTAGCACGTCTAATATGTAGCACGTCTAACATGTGGCACTTCTAACATGTAGTACGTTTAACATCTAGCACGTCTAACATGTAGTACGTCTAACATGTAGTACGTCTAACATGTAGCACGTCTAACATGTAACACGTCTAATATGTAGCACGTCTAACATGTAGCACGTCTAACATGTAGTACGTCTAACATGTAGCACGTCTAACATGTACAGACATGAGTAACTTTAGTAGGCACTGCTATTAATAGGTAGCTTTAGATTTTTTCGATTTTGCCACCGAAATGGCTAGTTTATTGTGCACTCCATATCCATCCTGTGGAGGGTAGTGCAAGAGCATATGGATACACAAAAGGCCTAGCAACTAGGCCCCAAAAGGGTCAACAGGAATATATCTGGATTTATATCTACAGTTCACTTATCTGTTACAAGCAAATTTAGGAAATTTGCTTAATGTATCTGGTATCATATTTTCATTAATAGGATATCTTGACACGTCTATCTCTATATTTCTTAATAAGTGTACAATGAAGCACATAGTGTTCAAGATAATGACCATAGGGCTGGTCACATTTGCATTGGGTTTGATCATCATCTGTGTCTGCCAAATTTCCAGAAGTACTTGTAACCAAGCCTCAGCCTGGCTGCTGCATCAGTCAGTCTGTTCACATAGAAAGTTGCTCCATAAACGTAATTATCTAGGTTCATGTTATCATAGTGGGTTATAGATCAACTCAGGCTTCTAATTACATTCTTATAGCATTCAGTTTCATTATTTACTAATGCTAGACATAGATACAGTAAAGTTATATTCTACATTTTCCTTCAGAGTACTTTTCATGGCTAACATATCAACTTTATCATGAAGGAGTAATCCAATGTGTGATGGAATCCATAACAATTGTACATTAATTCCTTTTTCCGGGATTTTTAGTATCTCTACCTAGCTTCTTCAATGAACATGTTGTTAGAGTCATTATGTGAGTCAAGAGCCTTCAGTGATGATATAGAATCAGTAATAATCAGAGTCAAGCTCAGTGTCATAAGTTAGCTTTATCGCCATTACGATGGCAGTGTAGACGCCCAGTTGTTAATACTTACGCCTAACCCAACAAAATTCCTATCATTCTTAACTAGAGAGGTGGCAGTTGTGTACTGGAGCCCTGCCAGTAGACAACTGTTTAGATCCATCAGTGTATATAACTTGTGATTAATTTTTGCTACCAGTTAGGCGAAAAATTTCTACTTGAGCAGTTGCTTTTACAAGCGATTTATGGAAGGGATTACTAGTAATGAGCTTGTAGGTAAGTGATAATCAATGAACACATCTTCCATGGAGGGGTGAAATGCTCTTGTTCGCTACAGTGATACAGTTCATGCAAGTTATAAAACTTAATATATGTTTTCACAACCCATTAGATCTACTGTATATGTATTTACTTCTAGACATTTAGTAAGATTCATAGTGACAGTGTCTGGTTCATTTCTTAACATTGTAATACCAAGTACAGTAGACCCTCGAATTTCGTAATTAATCCATTCCAGAGAGCCTTACGAAAGGCGAAATTTACGAATGACGAAACCATTTTTCTCATAAGAAATAATGTAAATCCAATTAATCCGTTCCAGACACCCAAAAGTATTAACCAATGTAGTTTACATACAGAAAACAATGAGACATCAAGTATAAAACAATAATAAGATCACACTTACCTTTATTGAAGACTCTTGTTGGTGTATGGAAGACGGGAGGAGGGGAGAGTTTGACGTTACACTATTGTTTCGAAGGGGAATCCCCTTCCATAAAGACTTCAGGTACCAAGTCCTTTTCCAGGTTACTTCCCTTCTTTGTTTTTCAATGCCACTATTACCAGAGAGTCACTGGACCCCTGTCATTCAAAAAATTCTTCCAGAGAGCTCTGTTTCTGGCGTCTCTTTAAAACTTCCCTAAAATGGGACAAGACATTGTCATTGTACATGTTGCCGACACGGCTTGCAACAGCTTTGTCAGGGTGATGTTACTCCACAAACGTTTACACCTCACTCCACTTTGCACAAATGTCCTTAATCTTTGAAGAAGGCACCTTCTTCCACCTCTCTTCCTCCTCCTCTGAAGCAATTTCCTGAGCTGTGGTCTGTTGCTGTTGCAGATGAAGGTCTTGCAGCTCTTCAGTGGTTAGCTCTTCAGTGGTTAGCTCTTCAGTGGTTAGCTCTTCAGTAGTTAGCTCTTCAGTGGTTAGCTCTTCAGTGGTGAGCTCTTCAGTGGTTAGCTCTTCAGTGGTTAGCTCTTCAATGTGGTCCTCCACCAACTCTTCCACATCCAACCCCATGGAATTCCCCAATGCCACAATACATTCCACAACTGGCATAGGGTTGTCAGGGTCAGCCTCAAACCCTTCCAAATCTTTGTCGAGGACAAAATCTGGTCACAATTTTCTCCAAGCAGAGTTCAAAGTCCTGGAAGTTAATCCCTGCAAGCACTAAAATGAATAGAATTTTACGAAATGTATCGTATGAACGCGTGGGATCGTGCTCACTCGCCGATAAACAATGACTATGAATGGTGTGTGGCGCGCCTTTGTATGTGTTCCAGACGACCTATGTCGAGGCAAATTACGAACCGTGAGGCAATATTTTGATGAAATTTACGAAGCGCGAGGCTTCCGAAACTCGGGGTCCACTGTGCAGTGTTGATCTCAATAATTCTATCACTGATACTAGGAACACCACAGCTCCTTCCTCATATTAACAACCTTGGTTAATTTAGGACAGCCAATAATAACAAAAAAGGCACAATACCGTGACTTTGTAAACTTTGTAAATGGTCCAAGTCGTCGTAAGCTCCTCTCTTCTATCAGCCAATAATAATTCTGAGAGCTTCATTTTGCCTTAACTCCAAAGGTCGGAGAGAACTTTTCCCTACCAAATATCAACATGGGTGCAGCATAATCAATTAAGGACCTAATATAGGCTATGTACATCATTCTCACATTAGCATCATAGTTGGGTCATGGCCAGCAACAGTTTTGAGAGTATTTAGCCTATCTTTGTATTACTTATTTAGTTATGGTATGGTGGATTTATTGAGGGTACATCCACACCAAAATATCTGTAAGATTTAACGTAGCTAATGTTTTTACCCTACTAACAGATGGGTGGGGGAAGTCGTTTCATTGTCAATATCTTTTTTAGATGAAGATATGATGAGGCCTATTCGATTACAAATTGCTTGAGCTTCGTTAAGAATGGTACTCATCATTTTATGCCCTGTTGTATGGATCATGATGTCATCAGCATAGCTTATAACTATATGTTTAGGTGAGGCAGGTAGAGCATTTAAGAGAGCATTAATGAGAACATTAAATAGCATGGGACTGAGAACTCCTCCCTGCGGTGTACCTAGGGACATTTCTTTAGACTCGCTTCTAGTCTTGTTAGAGGACAGAGGATACTCTATTTGACCGGTATCCTATTATCCAACTGAGTA
>WNWK01009904.1:0-55000 GCA_009830355.1 Cherax destructor | reverse complement strand
ACACAGCCATAAGTCAACACGGCAGCAAAGTCAACACGGCAGCAAAGTCAACACGGCAGCATAAGTCAACACGGCAGCCATAAGTCAACACGGAGCCAAAGTCAACACGGCAGCATAAGTCAACACGGCAGCAAAGTCAACACGAGCCATAAGTCAACACGACTAGTCAACACGGCACAAAGTCAACACGCAGAAGTCAACACGGCACAAAGCAACACGCAGCCAAAGCAACACGGCAGCAGTCAACACAGCCAAAGTCAACACGGCAGCCCAAGTCAACAGACCAAAGTCAACACGCACAAGTCAACACGGCACAAAGTCAACACGGCAGCCAAAGTCAACACGGAGATAAGTCAACACGGACCAAAGTCAACACGCAGCATAAGTCAACAGGAGCAAGTCAACACGGCAGCAAAGTCAACACGGCAGCCAAAGTCAACACGGCTCAAAGTCAACACGGACCAAAGTCAACACGCAAGTCAACACGGCGCAAACAACACGGCCGCGCCAAGTCAACACGGCACAAAGTCAACACGGGCCAAATCAACACGAGCCAAAGTCAACAGCAGCAAATCACACACAAAGCACAGGCACAAAGTCAACACGCAGCAAAGTCAACACGGAGCAAAGTCAACACTTGCAGTCATAATCAACACGCAAAGTCAACACGGCAGCCATAGTCAAGGCAGAGTCAAAGGCAGCAAGCAGCCAGTCAACAGGCGTCAAAGTCAACACGGCGTCAAAGTCAACACGGAGCAAAGTCAACAGGCAGCAAAGTCAACACGGAGCATAAGTCAACACGGAGCCAAAGTCAACACGGAGCCATAAGTCAACACGGCAGCAAAGTCAACAGGCAGCAAGTCACACGAGCCATAAGTCAACAGGCGTCAAGTCAACACGGCGCAAAGTCAACAGGAGCCATAAGTCAACGGCAGCAAAGTCAACACGGCAGTAGTCAACCGGCAGCAAAGTCAACACGGCTCAAGTCAACACGGCAGCAAGTCAACAGCGCATAAGTCAACACGGCGTATAAGTCAACAGGCAGCAAAGTCAACACGGCGCCATAAGTAACACGGAGCCAAAGTCAACAGGAGCATAAGTCAACAGGCAGTCAACGGAGAAAGTCAACACGGCGTCAAAGTCAACAGCGCATAAGTCAACAGAGCAGTCAACAGGCAGTCATAATCAACGGCAGCATAAGTAACACGGTAGCCATAATCAACAGGCATAAGTCAACACGGCATCAAAGTCAACACGGTAGCCATAAGTCAACACGGCAGTCATAAGTCAACATGGCAGTCATAAGTCAACACGGCAGCCATAAGTCAACACGGCAGTCATAAGTCAACACGGCAGTCATAAGTCAACACGGCAGTCATAAGTCAACATGGCAGTCATAAGTCAACACGGCAGTCATAAGTCAACACGGCAGTCATAAGTCAACATGGCAGTCATAAGTCAACATGGCAGTCATAAGTCAACATGGCAGTCATAAGTCAACATGGCAGTCATAAGTCAACATGGCAGTCATAAGTCAACATGGCAGTCATAAGTCAACATGGCAGTCATAAGTCAACATGGCAGTCATAAGTCAACATGGCAGTCATAAGTCAACATGGCAGTCATAAGTCAACATGGCAGTCATAAGTCAACATGGCAGTCATAAGTCAACATGGCAGTCATGTCAAGGTCAAGTCAACATGGCAGTCATAAGTCAACACGGCAGCCATTAGTGAACATTACAGTCATAAGTCAACATGGCAGTCATAAGTCAACATGGCAGTCATAAGTCAACATGGCAGTCATAAGTCAACACGGCAGTCATAAGTCAACATGGCAGTCATAAGTCAACATGGCAGTCATAAGTCAACATGGCAGTCATAAGTCAACATGGCAGTCATAAGTCAACATGGCAGTCATAAGTCAACATGGCAGTCATAAGTCAACATGGCAGTCATAAGTCAACATGGCAGTCATAAGTCAACACGGCAGTCATAAGTCAACACGGCAGTCATAAGTCAACATGGCAGTCATAAGTCAACATGGCAGTCATAAGTCAACACGGCAGTCATAAGTCAACATGGCAGTCATAAGTCAACACGGCAGTCATAAGTCAACACGGCAGTCATAAGTCAACTCTCGCAACTTCACAACAACTGCATAAACCTTCCGCCACCTTTGAAATTTTGAAAGATATTTTAGAAAATCTAATTATAGAGATGAAGCACAAATGTTATATTTTGGATTTTTTACTTGAGAAGAATTAAAGATTTTTTTTTCTATATAATGGCCGCTTGTGGTAAAAAACTTTTTGATTCCATAGTTAGGTACCTCGATTTTTTTTTTTGGGGGGGGGGATATGTCCACTTGATTGTTTCGAGGAAATAAGATTGACATGTCAACATTTTTGTAAAAAAATCCTTTCGTACGAAGAGGAAAAAAAAATGCATTTTGTTGTTTTCAGCAACAACGTTAAAGCGTTGGCAGTGACAACACTGTCTACAGTGTTGGCAGTGACAACACTGTCTACAGTGTTGGCAGTGACAACACTGTCTACAGTGTTGGCAGTGACAACACTGTTTACAGTGTTGGTAGTGACAACAATGTTTACAGTGTTGGTAGTGACAACACTGTCTACAGTGTTGGTGGTGACAACACTGTCTACAGTGTTGGTAGTGACAACACTGTCTACAGTGTTGGTAGTGACAAGACTGTCTAGTGTTGGTAGTGGCAACACTGTCTAGTGTTGGTAGTGACAACACTGTCTACAGTGTTGGTAGTGGCAACACTGTTTACAGTGTTGGTAGTGACAACACTGTTACAGTGTTGGTAGTGACAACACTGTCACAAGTGTGGCTTAGTGGCAGCATGTCTAATTACTATGATAGAGTGACTACACTGTGTGACATACAAGTATGGTTCTAATGAACACATGTTACAGTAAGTACAACACTGTTAGCTAGATAAGCAGTTAGACACTGATGCAGTCTAGTGAGAGCAAGATTTTAACAGTGAGACACATGGTTAGCAGTAAGTGAGACACATGGTTAGCAGTAATAATGAGACACATGGTTAGCAGTAACAATGAGACACATGGTTAGCAGTAACAATGAGACACATGGTTAGCAGTAACAATGAGACACATGGTTAGCAGTAACAATGAGACACATGGTTAGCAGTAACAATGAGACACATGGTTAGCAGTAACAATGAGACACATGGTTAGCAGTAACAATGAGACACATGTTAGAGTAACAATGAGACACATGGTATCAGAACTAGATACAGTCAGTACAATGAGACACATGGTTAGCAGTAACAATGAGACACATGGTTAGCAGTAACAATGAGACACATGGTTAGCAGTAACAATGAGACACATGGTTAGCAGTAACAATGAGACACATGGTTAGCAGTAACAATGAGACACATGGTTAGCAGTAACAATGAGCACATGGTTAGCAGTAACAATGAACACATGTTACAGTCTACAATACAGAGACACATGTTAGCAGTAACAATGAGACACATGGTTAGCAGTAACAATGAGACACATGGTTAGCAGTAACAATGAGACACATGGTTAGCAGTAACATTGAGACACATGGTTAGCAGTAACAATGAGACACATGGTTAGCAGTTATTACAACCTCTGGTTCAATGGCCTGTTAACCTGAGTGTAAAAGGGAGCTTGGAGCAAAGAAATACAGTAGAAGATGTATTGAAATTGTATTTCCTTCAAAAATCACTTAGATTAATTCAGACTTTTGTCTTCTCCTTCACCAAGTAATTGTGATTATATAAGACTTTTGTCTTTTCCTTCACCAAGTATAACAAAGTGCTGTTTACACATATGTACACTATATACAAAGGAGTAGTGTTTAGTGCACGCCACAGTTGTCTAGGCTAAGCAGCAGCCAAAAGACAGACAACTTTCCACAACCAGCTCTATGCAGGAATTCCAATGACAAACCGCGAGTGGTATCCACGTCACCTTTGTCATTGTTAAACTTGCATTTTAATTGGCTGAACCGAGTCGTTGATTTGATGATGGGGCCCCATCACCAAACCCTTAACGATGGTTCGCTGGTTGGAGGGGAGCCTATGTGGGTGTGTTTAACATTCTCTGAATAAAAGATTACATACTCTTTGCATGCAACACCCCCACCCCAAGAGGGCTCAGGACTAGGCTTCCACCTCAAATGGGTAGAGTGCCGCCATGGCACATATAATAATGGGACCGCCTTTCCCCTCAACCATCCCGCTCATTAGTTAAAGCTAAACTTTTCTCGAGACATAAAGTCCAGCTTTAAACTTAAGAGTGAGACAGCAGACGGTAGGGCTAGCGTAGGTCCAAGGTGCCTGCGGTCGGTAGCAGGGGAAAAAAAAGGGCTGGTTCCACCCAAAGTCTCTAACACATCCTAACTAAATACAATGACTTCTGGACAACACATCAGCTAGTGTATTAATTTTTCCAGCAATGTGTATAATTTTTATATTGTAGGGTTGCAACCTAATACTCCAACGCATGAGTCTGGTATTTTTGTTTCTCATACTTTGAATGTAAACCAGAGGATTGTGGTCGCTGTAGATGGTGACCACCTGAGAGGACTGTCCCACGTAGACATCAAAATGCTCTAATGCCAGAAGTAGACCCAGGCCCTCCTTCTCTATAGTAGAGTAGGCCCTCTGGTGTGGTTGGTATTTGGCCGAAAAATATGCCACAGGCTGCAACCCATCATCCCCAGATTGCAAAAGCACTGCCCCCACCCCAGACTCACAAGCGTCAATCTGCAAGGAAAATGGTTTTGAAAAGTCTGGAGACAACAGAATGGGTGCAGTACAAAGTAATCTCTTTGCTTTCGTAAAGGCATCTTGACATTCTGGGGTCCAAATAAAGGGAACTTTGTGACTGGTAAGTAAGGTTAGAGGTGCAACAATATCTGCAAATTTTTTTACAGAATCTTCTATAAAACCCTACCATCCCTAGAAAACGTTGAAGGGATTTCCTGTCAGGGGGAACTGGATAATTTTTAATGGCCAGAATTTTTTCAAATTTAGGGGCCACTTTGCCACTACCTACTGCATGGCCCAGAAAATTAATAGTAGATTGGCCAAAGGATGACTTTGATAAATTAACAGTTAAATGAAAACTCTGGAAGGTCTCAAAGAGAGCCTTAAGCCTAAACACATGTTGGTCCCAAGTGTCCGACACAACAACTATGTCATCTAGGGAAGCTGCCGTGCCTTCAAGTCCTTTAATAGCCTGATGGATAAGTCTCTGGAATGATGCAGGAGAGTTTTTCATTCCGAAGGGGGTCACTGTATACTGATAATGACCTCCTGGAATTACGAAGGCAGAGATTTCCTTCGCCTTATCTGTTAAAGGTACTTGATAGTAACCTTTAAGGAAGTCCAATTTGGATACAAAAGTAGCCTTACCCACAAAGTCGATTACATCATCCAGACGTGGCAGAGGATAGGCATCTGCAATTGTGACCTCATTCACCTTACGGTAATCTGTGCACATTCAGAACCCTCCATCAGCTTTGTTAACAAGGATGCATGGTGAAGCCCATGGACTAGATGACTCCTCCACTAACCCATGCTCTAACAGAAATTCTACCTCCTGTTGAAGTAGCCTCTGTTTTTCAGGATTAGCTCTGTAAGGGGAGAGTTTAATAGGTTTAGAGTTTCCGACATCTACATCATGATATCCTAATGTACATTTTTTCGGCACATCCGAAAAAAATATCAGGATAAGACTGTAGGAGCGCAGTTAAATTAGTTACTTGAGACTTGGTCAAACCCAACATTAAAGATTTAGGGTCCTTGAGGAGGACCGAATTTGGAAGCTTTACATTAATCTCAGAGTGCAAAGAGTCAGGGTCATCAGAGGCAGAGGACAGTCATTACTGGAACTTTATCTGGTGTATTAACTTTATCTGGTGTATTTGTGGTTAGTGGTGTTGTGTAGTTGTGGTTAATGGTGGTGTTGTGTAGTTGTGGTTAGTTGTGTTGTGTAGTTGTGGTTAGTGGTGTTGTGTAGTTGTGGTTAATGGTGTTGTGTAGTTGTGGTTAGTGGTGTTGTGTGGTTGTGGTTAGTGGTGTTGTGTAGTTGTGGTTAGTGGTGTTGTGTGGTTGTTCTTAGTGGTGTAGTTGTGTAGTCGTGGTTAGTGGTAGTGGTGTGTAGTTGTGGTTAGTGGTAGTGGTGTGTAGTTGTGATAGTGGTAATGGTGTGTAGTTGAGGTTAGTGGTAGTGGTGTGTAGTTGTGGTTAGTGGTAGTGGTGTGTAGTTGTGATTATTGGTAGTGGTGTGTAGTTGTGGTTAGTGGTAGTGGTGTGTAGTTGTGATAGTGGTAGTGGTGTGTAGTTGTGGTTAGTGGTAGTGAGTGTGTAGTTAGTGGTGTGTAGTTGGAGTGGTGTGTGTGAGTGTGTGTTTGAGTGGTAGTGGAGGTGTAGTTGTGGTTTTGGTGTTAGTTGTGATTAGTGGTAGTGGTGTGTAGTTGTGGTTAGTGGTAGTGGTCGTGTAGTGTGTGATTAGTTGGATGGGGTGGTGTGTAGTTGTGGTTAGTGGTGAGTGATGTGGTAGTTGTGTAGTTGTGGTAGTGGTGTGTGGTTGGTGATGTTTAGCTAGGTTGTGGTAGTGTAGTTGTGGTTGGTAGTGTTGTGTAGGTTGTGGTTAGTGGTAGTGGTTGTGGTAGTATTGTGGTTAGTGGTATGGTGGTAGTTGTGGTTGTGTAGTGGTGTGTAGGTTGTGGTTTAGTGTGTGATGTGTAGTTCGTGGTTAGTAGTAGTGATGTGTAGTTGTGATTAGGGGTGTGTGTGTAGTTGGGGTTTTTAGTGGTGGTGTTGTGGTTGTGAGTGGTGGTAGTTGGGTTAGTGGTAGTGGTGTGTGGGAGTTGTTGTGGGTGGTGAGTGTGTTGTGGTTAGGGTGTAGTGTGGTGTGGTTGGTTAGTGGTGGTGTGGTGTGGTAGTGGTAGGTTGTGTTGATGGTAGGTGTGTGTGGGGTAGTTGTGATTGTGGTGGTGGTGGTAGTTGGTTGTGTAGTGGTGTAGTATGGTTAGTGGTAGTGGTGTGTAGTTGGTTGTGGTGTGGTTGTGGTTAGTGGTGGTGTAGTTGTTGTGGTTAGTGGTAGTGGTGTGTATGGTTGTGGTTGTGTATTGTGGTTGAGTGGTTTGGTGTGTAGTGTGGTTGTGGGTGGTGTAGTATGGTTGTGGGTGGTGTAGTAGGTTGTGGTGGTGTAGTGTGTAGTGTGTATGTGGTGTGAGGTGTAGTTGGTTGTGGGTGGTGGTAGTTGTGGTGGGTGTAGTGTGAGTGTGTAGTGGTTGTGGGTGGTGTATTGGTTGTGGAGTGGTGTAGTATGGTTGTGGTAGTGTGGTGTGTAGTTGGGGTGTAGTATGGTTGTGGGTGTAGTAGGTTGTGGTGAGTATGGTTGTGGTGGTGGTTATGGTTGTGGGTGGAGTGGTGGGTGGTGTGTTGTGGTGGTGAGTAGTTGTGGTGTAGTATGGTGTGTGTGGTAGTTGTGGTGTGTATGGTGTGTGTAGTAGTGTGGGTTGGTGGTTGTGGGTGGTGTAGTATGGTTGTGGGTGGTGGTAGTGTGGTTGTGGGTGGTGTAGTATGGTTGTGGGTGGTGTAGTATGGTTGTGGGTGGTGTAGTATGGTTGTGGGTGGTGAGTTGTGGGTGGAGTATGGTTGTGGTGTTGGTGGATGTGGTGTGGTGGTGTAGTATGGTTGTGGGTGGTGTAGTATGGTTGTGGTGGTGTAGTGGTTGTGAGCCGTGTAGTATGGTTGTGGGTGGTGGTAGTGTGGTTGTGGGTGGTGTAGTATGGTTGTGGGTGGTGGTAGTGTGGTTGTGAGTCGTGTAGTATGGTTGTGGGTGGTGGTAGTGTGGTTGTGAGTGGTGTAGTATGGTTGTGAGTGGTGGTAGTGTGGTTGTGGAGTGGTGTAGTATGGTTGTGGGTGGTGGTAGTGTGGTTGTGGGTGGTGTAGTATGGTTGTGGGTGGTGTGTGGTGAGTGTGAGTATGTTGGGGTGGTGATTGACTTAGTATGGTTGTGGGTGGAGTGGTAGTGTGGTTGTGGGTGGTAGTATGGTTGTGGTGTAGTAGGTGGGTTGTGGGTGGTGGTATGGTGTGGGTGGTGGTAGTGTGGTTGTGAGTCGTGTAGTATGGTTGTGGGTGGTGGTAGTGTGGTTGTGGGTGGTTTAGTATGGTTGTGGGTGGTGAGTGTGGTGTGAGTCGTAATGGTTGTGGGTGGTGATGTGGTTGGAGTCTAGTTGGTTGGATGGTGGTAGTGGTTGGAGTCTTAGTATGGTTGTGGTGGTGGTATTTTGGTGGTAGTTGGTGTAGTACATGTATTTTGTCGTCTTCTCTCCAGTGTTCGTGTTATGTGCATGTTCTTGTCCGTTGGTCTTGTCTTGTATGTCTTGTGTGTGTCTCTGTCTACACTGTCTCTGTCGTCTTCCTCTGTTCTGTTATCTGTCTCCTCTCTCTCTCTCTCTCTCTCTCTCTGCTCTCTTCTCTCTCTCTCTCTCTCTCTCTCTCTCTCTCTCTCTCTCTCTCTCTCTCTCTCTCTCTCTCTTAAAACAAGGTTGACGATGCCTCGACGTGTTGCAGCATTACCATGTCTTGCAGCTCTGCAACCTGTCAACCGGTTGTGTAGCGTTCACTTATATGCTTGAGCTCACCCTGGTGGTTGAGACTAATCCTGGTATAGCTGGAAGATAACCGTACGTTATATAGGGGGTGTCCGTAGGGACGTACTGGGAGGCAAGTGATTCAAAGCTCCTCTACCAATGCCTACACCAACACATAAGTGGGAGGGAAGCAAAGGATAGAGAGGGAGGGAGGGAAGGAAGGAGGGAGTGAGGGAGGGAAGGAAGGAAGGAGGGAGTGAGGGAGGAGGGAGTGAGGGAGGGGTGTGTTCACTACTACTGGATCGATGGCAACCTGGTTGCCAAATGTCAACTTGATTATCATTTCTCGTGTTCACACGCGCGGCAGTGCACGGTGTTCACTCAAGTCTTCCAGTACAAGTGTAACAGCAGGTAGGCTTATGTAGGTTCAAGCGGCATAAGAAATATAATATATGTGGAGGTGTTGGAGGTGTTGGAGGAGCCGGCGCCGCGCTGGCTGCCTGACCCACCCACAGCTGAATGAAACATCGCAGTTGCTGGCCACACCAACCACTGCATCTGCTGTGCCACTGTACACCGCCTGTGGTGCACAGTGTCAGCACGGTGTTCAACTGACGACGCTTTCATCAAGCATGCACCTCATAATATAAATAATGAGGAGTGGAGGGTAATGTGTGAGGGGAGGAATATTGACAAGGTCGTCTGTGAATGCCGTCATTGATGAGTCACGGCGCTATCCTTGGGGGGAGAAACCTTGCTTGCTCCACCCCTTGTAAGGGGGTTCTAACAGGTCTATACCATCTTCAGACTAGCGTAACACTGAGGGGTGGAAGCCTCTGGTGAGCGCTGGGTGGGAACGAACAACCTCGCCTCAGCTTAATCCACGTCTACAGCAGTTCTGGTTAACGCCCACACCTCTTCTTCTCTGTTTGTATGCTGTCTTTAACCTCTCCAGATTCTCCCCGTAAAGCTTAGGTGTGGATGGTGGGGGAGGTCTGGTGAGGGAGGAGGGCCAGGGTGTGCCAGGCACGCGAGTAATTAACAACTGTAGATGCAGCAACTGAGCTGTGTTGTTTGGTGTGAGCTGCTGGCAACATGGCGACGCCTTTGTTTACATGCTGTGGTATGGCAAGAGTCATGGCCGCTGTAAATATCAGCTGTGTTGTTGTACCAGGCAAGGTCATAGTCTCCGCAAATGAAATGAATCTAGCTAAGCTTTATGCATATAGTAGTGTGCATATTAATTGAGACACTGATGAAATAAGACATTCATTTGGAAAATTAATGACTATTTGAAAAATATACGCAATGATATGACAGATAATGGATTGAATAGGAGATATGACTACCCTTTGCTTTTAAAAGCATTGATACACACTTTGATATAGAATCGACCAATGTTGAACCCATTTCGCCGTGGAACCAGGTTCTAATAACGGCAGGAATTAGCTTCTCCACAGTCGAACAGTCCTGTTTCACGATCCTGCGTTTGGTGATTACTCATAGATTCTCAACTGGGTTGAGATCAGGAGAGTTTTCAGGCCAGTTTAGAACGTTTAACCCAGTCTCTTCGAAGAATGTCAGCATTATTCTGGAAGTGTGGCATGGAGCAAGATCCTGCTGGAAATGCTTTCTCCATCAGGAAAGTCTATCCATAATGGGAAGTAAATGAGTTGCCAGGATTGCCTTGTCATTAATCATCGTACACTCAACAATAACAAGCCGTTCAGGGCCTTTAGCAGTAAAACTACCCCAAAACATCTTGTTGAATGTGTCCATTCCAAAGAGGTTTGCCTTTCCTCTGTCTCAATTACCACTGATCTGTACCCATGTTCTTCAAAATGCGCCTCATCTGAAAATGTAATCTTTCTCCACTCATCTGTCACCATCCCTTATGATCGAGTGCTCACACACTTCATAGAAGCAGTCAATAATTGTTTCTTTACAGGCTTGCCAGCAGTTCTGCCAACTTCAAGGAGCCTTCGTCGAACAGCTGATGTAAATGTTGAAGAATCTAACATTTACATCAGCTGAAGCAAAATCTCTGTAGATCTTTGTTGGTTTTCTTGGGAACCTTCACACTATTTCTCATAACCTTGTCATCGTGAGGAGTTGCGTTTTCCTCCACATGTTCCTCGACACAGCACTCCACAATCACCAGTGTCGTCACCTCTCTTCAGAATCCAACCAACAGTTGATTTTGTTAGACTTAAATTTTCGGCGATCTGTCTTATGCACAGATCAGCATGTTTTCTAAGAGCTTTAATAATTGCATGCTTCCTAGGCATAACATCCATCATGATGTTCAGCAGTAATCATGAAATGAAGGTGAGAATTAGGTAAAACCACATTCACTCACAGAACATACTTGCAGAACAACAGCTGTTGTAGCACTGATGAGACAGTCGCAGGGTAACACCAAGGGTTGCCAGAAGTCGGTAGCAAACTCTTCTCTAATTAAGCCGGAGACGACATATTATGAGATAATCACAAAATTTCCTACTGTCCCAATTAATGTGCACACTACTGGATATATATATATATATATATATATATATATATATATATATATATATATATATATATATATATATATATATATCGTGCCGATTAGGTAAAACTGGTCAATTAGCAAGAACTCATCTAAAATTAAGTCCTTTCTAAAATTTTCTCTTATACGTTTAAAGATATATTTTTTTCATTCATGTTGATGTAAAAATTTATAATTTTGTACCAAGAGAAACTTTGAAAACCTACCTAACCTTATTACAACAAGCGCAATTTAATTTAGCCTAACCCAACTATATATATTTTAGATACGTTAACAATAATTTAATAATAAACAAACACAATGAAATATATTTTTTTCGTTATGTTGAGAATGATTTTGGCGAAATTATTGCATACACAAATTTTCACTTGTCTTATATGGCAAGGTGAGCGTTGCTATTTAAGCCAAAATCGCAAGTTTTACCCAATCGGCACGACATATATATATATATACATGTATATATATATATATATATATATATATATTGGAAGATAAAAGACTGTTGGGTAGACTTCAGGATGTTCATGTTTATAGAGGGGCCACAGATATATCAGATCAGTTTTTAGTTGTAGCTACAGTGAGAGTAAAAGGTAGATGGGATACAATAAGAATGGAAACAGCAAGTAAGAGAGAAGTGAAGATTTATAAACTAAAGGAGGAGGCAGTTAGGGTAAGATATAAACAACTGTTGGAGGACAGATGGGCTAGTGAGAGTATAATCAGTGGGGTAGAAGAGGTATGGGGTAAGTTTAAGAATATAGTGCTAGAGTGTTCAGCAGAAGTTTGTGGTTATAGGAAAATGGGTGCGGGAGGGAAGAAGAGCGATTGGTGGAATGATGATGTAAAGAGAGTAGTAAGAGAGAAAAAGTTAGCATATGAGAGGTTTTTACAAAGTAGAAGTGATGCAAGGAGGGAGGAGTATATGGAGAGAAAAAGAGAGGTTAAGAGAGTGGTCAAGCAATGTAAAAAGAGAGCAAATGAGAGGGTGGGTGAGATGTTATCAACAAATTTTGTTGAAAATAAGAAAAGTTTTGGAGTGAGATTAACAAGTTGAGAAAATCTAGAGAAAGAATGGATTTGTCAGTTAAAAATAGGAGAGGAGAGTTATTAAAAGGAGAGTTAGATGTATCGGGAAGATGGAGGGAATATTTTGAAGAATTGTTAAATGTTAATGAAGATAGGGAAGCTGTGATTTCGTGTATAGGGCAAGGAGGAATCACATCTTATAGGAGTGAGGAAGAACCAGTTGTGAGTGTGGGGGAAGTTCGTGAGGCAGTGAGTAGAATGAAAGGGGTAAAGCAGCTGAGATTGATGGGATAAAGATATAAATGTTAAAGGCAGGTGGGGATATAGTTTTAGAGTGGTTAGTGTTTTTATTTAATAAATGTATGGAAGAAGGTAAGGTACCTAGGGACTGGCAGAGAGCATGCATAATTCCTTTGTATAAAGGCAAAGGGGACAAAAGAGAGTGCAAAAAATATAGGGGAATAAGTCTGTTGAGTATACCTGGTAAAGTGTATGGTAGAGTTATTATTGAAAGAATTAAGAGTAAGACGGAGAGCAGGATAGCGGAGGAACAATGAGGCTTTAGGAAGGGTAGGGGGTGTGTAGACCAAGTGTTTTCAGTGAAACATATAGGTGAACAATATTTAGATAAGGGTAAAGAGGTGTTTGTGGCATTTATGGATTTGGAAAAGGCTGTGTTCCACAGGGGTCACTTTTGGGCCCCCTGTTGTTTACAATTTACATAAACGACATAGATGAGGGAATAAATAGCAACATAAGCAAATTTGCTGAGGACACCAAAATAGGCCGTCCAATTCATTCCAATGAGGACATTAGAGTACTCCATGATGATTTGAATAGACTGATGCAGTGGTCGGAGAAGTGGCAGATGCAGTTTAATGTAGACAAATGGAAAGTTCTAAATGTTGGGCAGGACAATAACCATGCCACATATAAACTAAATAATGTAGATATTAATACTTGTGATTGCAAGAACGATTTAGGAGTTCTGGTTAGCAGTAATCTGAAACCAAGACAATAGTGCATAAGTGTTCGCAATGAAGCTAACAGAATCCTTGGCTTCATATCAAGAAGTAAAAATAATAGAAGTCCTCAGGTTGTTCTTCAACTCTATATATCTTTGGTTAGGCCTCAGTTAGATTATGCTGCACAGTTCTGGTCACCGTATTACAGAATGGATATAAATGCACTGGAAAACGTACAGAGGAGGATGACAAAGTTGATACCATGTATCAGAAATCTTCCCTATGAGGATAGACTGAGGGCCTTGAATCTGCACTCTCTAGAAAGGCGTAGAATTAGGGGGGATATGATTGAGGCATATAAATGGAAAACAGGAATAAATAAAAAGGATGTAAATAGTGTACTGAAAATATCCAGCCAAGACAGGACTCGCAGCAATGGTTTCAAGTTGGAAAAGTTCAGATTCAGGAAGGATATAGGAAAGCACTGGTTTGGTAATAGAGTTGTGGATGAGTGGAACAAACTCCCGAGTACCGTCATAGGGGCTGGGACGTTGTGTAGTTTTAAAAATAGGTTAGATAAATACATGAGTGGGTGTGGGTGGGTGTGAGTTGGACCTGACTAGCTTATGCTACTAGGTCAGATGCCGTACTAATTCCTTAAGTGGAAGTGACCTGACTACCTGGAGTTTACCTGGAGAGGGTTAACTCCAGGTGGTCGGCTAGATAAATGAGTGGGTGAGGGTGGGTGTGAGTTGGTCCTGACTAGCTTGTGCTACTAGGTCAGATGCCGTGCTCATTCCTTAAGTGAATGTAACCTGACCTGGCTGGGTTGCGACATTGGCTTAAGCCGGTTGGAGACTTGGACCTGCCTCGCATGGGCCAGTAGGCCTGCTGCAGTGTTCCTCCTTTCTTATGTTCATATATGACACGGTGGATAGAGGGCCAATGTGGCAGATGTTGCAAATGTATGGAATAGGAGGTAGGTTATTGAAAGCAGTGAAAAGTTTTTACGAGGATAGTGAGGCTCAGGTTAGAGTATATAGGCGAGAGGGAGATTATTTCCCAGTAAAAGTAGACCTTAGACAGAGATGTGTGATGTCACCATGGTTGTTTAATATATTTATAGATGGAGTTGTAAGAGAAGTGATGCTCGGGTGTTGGCAAGAGGAGTGGGGTTAAAAGATAAAGAATCTAACACAAAGTGGGAGTTTTCACAGTTGCTCTTTGCTGATGACACTGTGCTTTTGGGGGATTCTGAAGAGAAGTTGCAGAGGTTGGTGGATGAGTTTGGTAGGGTATGTAAAAGAAGGAAATTAAAAGTGAATATAGGAAAGAGGTGACGAGGATAACAAAAAAATTAGATAATGGAAGATTGGATATCAGATTTGAGGGAGAGGGTATGGAGGAGGTGAATGTGTTCAGATATTTGGGAGTGGATGTGTCAGCAGATGTGTCTATGAAGGATGAGGTGAACCATAGAATTAACGAGGGGAAAAAGGTGAGTGGTGCACTGAGGAGCTTGTGGAGACAGAGAACATTATCCATGAAGGTAAAGAGGGGAATGTATGAGAGTATAGTTATACCAACACTCTTGTATGGGTGTGAGACATGGGTTGTGAATGTTGCAACAAGGAGAAGACTGGAGGCAGTAGAGATATCATGTCTGAGGGCAATGTGTGGTGTGAATATAATGCAGAGAATCCGTAGTTTGGAGATTAGGAGGAGGTGTGGGATTACCAAAACTATTATCCAGAGAGCCGAGGAGGGGTTGTTGAGATGGTTTGAACATACAGAGAGGGTGGAGCAAAATAGAATAACTTCGAGAGTGTATAAATCTGTAGTGGAGGGAAGGCGGGGTAGGGGTCGGCCTAGAAAAGGTTGGAGGGAGGGGGTAAAGGAGGTTTTGTGTGCGAGGGGTTTGGACTTCCAGCAAGCGTGCGTGAGCGTGTTAGATAGGAGCTAATGGAGACAAATTGTTTTTAGAACTTGACTTGCTGTTGGAGTGTAGGCAAGGTAACATTTATGAAGGGTTTCAGGGAAACCGGCAGGCCGGACTTGATTCCTGGAGATGGGAAGTACAGTGCCGGCACTCTGAAGGAGGGGTGTTAATGTTGCAGTTTTGTAGCTGTAGTGTAAAGCACCCCTCTGGCAAGACAGTGATGGAGTGAATGATGAAAGTTTTTCTTTGTCAGGCCACCCTGCCTTGGTGGCCACCCTGCCTTGGTGGCCACCCTGCCTTGGTGGCCACCCTGCCTTGGTGGAAAACGGCCTATGTATATATATATATATATATATATATATATATATATATATATATATATATATATATATATATATATATATATATATATATATATATATATCAAGACTGAGCATTCTGCATTAAGGAGCACAGGAAGGATATTACTGGTTGAGCGTAAGAAACAGTCATCAATAACGATTTCGTATAACATTATTAATGTTTACTTACCATGGTGTAGGTGTCTCATAACTTGACGTACCCAGATTCAATGTTATGAAAATTAAGGAGTATACCTAGAGGGTGTTCAGGGGTCAACGCCCAAGCATCCCGGTCCATAACCAGGCTGTTACTGCTGGCCGCACGCGATCAAACGTACGAAGCACAGCCGGGCCGGTCAGGTACTGACGTTAGATACCTGTCCAGTTCTCTCTTGAAGACAGCCAGGGTTATATTGGTAATCCCCTTTATGTATGCTGGGAGGCAGTTGAACAATCTTGGGCCCCTGACACTTATTGTATTTTCTCTTAGCGTACTCATGGCACCCCTGCTTTTCATTGGGGGGGAGGGGATGCTGCACCGCCTGCCGAGTGATTTCCGTGACCACATCTGCGACAAGTCCCTCTAGGATTTTCTAGGTGTAAATTATGATGTATATTTCTCAACTGCAAAGGAGGAAAGCGGAAAGATGACGGGGAATGGAATAGAAACATAACTAAATACCTGTGCTAGTCTGGAGGTACTGAGCAAGTGGAGTGACTTACCTGTGCTAGTCTGGAGGTACTGAGGAAGTGGAGTGACTTACCTGTGCTAGTCTGGAGGTACTGAGGAAGTGGAGTGACTTACCTGTGCTAGTCTGGAGGTACTGAGGAAGAGGAGTGACTTACCTGTGCTAGTCTGGAGGTGTTGAGGAAGTGGAATGACTTACCTGTGCTAGTCTGGAGGTACTGAGGAAGTGGAGTGACTTACCTGAGCTAGTCTGGAGCTACTGAGAAAGTGGAGTGACTTACCTGTGCTAGTCTGGAGGTACTGAGGAAGTGGAGTGACTTACCTGTGCTAGTCTGGAGGTACTGAGGAAGTGGAGTGACTTACCTGTGCTAGTCTGGAGGTACTGAGGAAGAGGAGTGACTTACCTGTGCTAGTCTGGAGGTACAGAGGAAGTGGAGTGACTTACCTGTGCTAGTCTGGAGGTACAGAGGAAGTGGAGTGACTTACCTGTGCTAGTCTGGAGGTACAGAGGAAGAGGAGTGACTTACCTGTGCTAGTCTGGAGGTACAGAGGAAGTGGAGTGACTTACCTGTGCTAGTCTGGAGGTACAGAGGAAGTGGAGTGACTTACCTGTGCTAGTCTGGAGGTACAGAGGAAGAGGAGTGACTTACCTGTGCTAGTCTGGAGGTACAGAGGAAGTGGAGTGACTTACCTGTGCTAGTCTGGAGGTACAGAGGAAGTGGAGTGACTTACATAAGCAAACGGTGGAAGGAAACTCCATTAACAGGTTTGAGGATAAGAACGACAGGGTCTACGAGGCAGTAAACTGGTGCAACCTGTCGTATGTAGCTAAGAAGCAGAGCCAGGAGCTGATAGTCAACCTCTGTAGCCAGTGTTAGGTGAGTACACACACACACACACACACACACACACACACACACACACACACACACACACATAGAGGGAGAAGTCAGTGTTCATTCACGTGCTCCAGGAGAGCGAGTTAATTACACACACTGAAAGTTGACGGGAGGAAAGACAGGAGATTGAAAACATCATCAGAGAAAAAGGCGAAGAGGACATGTCTGAGATAGTAAATTTTCAGAGAATAGGGGGTACGTGAAGAAAACGGCCGGTCAAGCTGATTTTCAAGACAGAAACATTGCGAAACAGGATCCTGCAAGAGAAACCACGGCTGTGGGAATCGCCAGCATACAAGAGGGTGTTCCTAGACTGGGACAGATCAAAAACAGAACGACAGCAGCTAAGGGAGTGGAGGCAAAAGCGAAAGGAGATAGGAAGAGAAAGACAGCCAGAATCGGCAGAGGGCAACCAGAGCAGGGAAGAGCAAAAAGAACAGGAAAACATAGACCCATCCCCAGAACCCCAAAACCAAACACACTATCCCAACACAGACCACAATCCACACTTACAGCCCCCACCCCACACTACACTGTAGAATCCTGCAGCACACCGCCAGGTCCCCCACCCTCACAGAATCCTCCAAAACACAGTGCAGGAGAGGAAACTGAAGGTGTGGTACACCAACGCTGAAGGAATAACTAATAAGTGGGAGGAGTGGCATGAAAAAGTCAGTGAGGCATCACCGGACATCATAGCCCTCACTGAAACCAAGCTCACGGGGATGATAACAGATGCCATCTTTCCATTGGGATATCAGATCTTGAGGAAAGACAGAGGAAACAGAGAAGGTGGAGGAGTGGCACTGCTGATCAAAAACCGATGGGATTTTGATGAGCTGGAGAGAGGAGACAGAGGAGAAGCAAGAGATTATATAATAGGAACGCTGCGGTCTGGATGTCCCAAGGTGGTAATTGCAGTGATGTATAACCCACCACAGAACAGCAGGAGGCCAAGGCAAGAGTATGATGAGAGTAACAGAGCGATGGTTGACACACTGGCATAAGCTTTCGGAAGGGTGCATGCGAGCAGGGCGAAGCTACTGATCATGGGTGACTTCAACCACAAGGAAATCAATTGGTAGAACTTAGAGCCACATGGGGGCCAAGAAACGTGGAGGGCTAAGATAATGGAGGTGGTACTGGAAAATCTTATGTGCCAACACGTAAGCGACATTACCAGAGAGAGAGGAGAGGATTATCCAGCTAGACTGGACTTAGTATTCACCCTGAGTAGCGCAGATATTGAGGACGTCACACATGAAAGACCCCTTGGGGCCAGTGATCATATGGTTTTAAGCTTCGAATACATAGTAGAGCTACAAGTGGAGAGAGAAGCAGGAAGGGCCGGACGAACAAAGCCAAACTACAAGAAAGGAGACTATGTAGGCATGAAGAACTTCCTGCATGGAGTTCAGTGGGACAGGGAGCTAGCAGGGAAGTCAGTAAACAAGATGATGGAATTCATGACAAATATATGCAAGGAAGCTGAGAAGAGGTTTGTACCCAAGGGTAACAGGAATAACGAAAAAGCCAGGATGAGCCCGTGGTTCACCCAATGGTGCAGGGAAGCCAAAACCAAGTGTGCTAGGGAATGGAGGAAGTATAGAAGGCAAAGGACCCAGGAAAATAAGGAGAGCAGTCGTAGAGCCAGAAACAAGTATGCGCAGGTGAGAAGGGAGGCCCAAAAACAATACGAGAATGACATAGCAGTGAAAGCCAAATCTGACCCAAAGCTGTTGTACAGCCACATCAGGAGGAGAACAGCAGTCAATGACCAGGTAATCAGGCTGAGGAAGGAAGGAGGAGAGATCACAAGACATGACCGTGAAGTGTGTGAGGAGCTCAACATGAGATTCAAAGAAGTGTTCACAGAGGAGGTAGAGGGGCCTCCAGAAAGGCGGAGAGGTGGGGTACACCATCAGATGCTGGACACAATACATACAACTGAGGAGGAAGTGAAGAGGCTGCTAAGCGAGCTAGATACCTCAAAGGCGATGGGGCCGGATAACATTTCTCCATGGGTCCTGAGAGAAGGAGCAGAGTTGCTATGTGTACTACTAACAACAATCTTCAACACATCCATCGAAACAGGGCGACTCCCTGAGGTATGGAAGACAGCAAATGTAGTCCCAATTTTTAAAAAAGGAGACAGACACGAAGCACTAAACTACAGACCAGTTTCATTGACACGCATAGTATGCAAGGTAATGGAGAAGATTATCAGGAGAAGAGTGGTGGAGCACCTAGAAAGAAATGAGCTTATCAACAACAGCAAGCATGGTTTCAGGGATGGGAAATCCTGTGTTACAAACCTACTGGAGTTCTATGACGGCAGTAAGACAACAGAGAGAGGGGTGGGTAGACTGCGTCTTCTTGGATTGTAAGAAGGCAAGAAGGCGTTTGACACAGTTCCACCCAATAGATTAGTGCAAAAGCTGGAGGACCAGGCAGGGATAACAGGGAAGGCACTACAATGGATCAGGGAATACCTGTCAGGAAGACAGCAGCGAGTCATGGAACGTGGCGAGGTGTCAGAGTGGGCGCCTATGATGAGCGGGGTTCCACAGGGGTCAGTCCTAGGACCAGTGCTGTTTCTGATATATGCGAATGACATGACGGAAGGAATAGCCACAGAAGTGTCCCTGTTTGTAGATGATGTGAAGTTGATGAGAAGAATTCAATCGGATGAGAACCACGAAGAACTACAAAGGGATCTGGACAGGCTGCAGGCCTGGTCCAGAAACTGGCTCCTGGAGTTCAACCCCACCAAGTGCAAAGTTATGAAGATTGGGGAGGGGAAAAGAAGACTGCAGACGGAGTACAGTCAAGGGGTCAGAGACTTTAAAACTCACTCAACGAGAAGGATCTTGATATGATTATAACACTTGGCACATCTCCTAAGGCGCCTAGGAAACCTAAGAACAGCATTCCGACATCTCTATAAGGAATCGCTCAGGACCCTGTACACCGTGTACGTTAGGCCCATATTGGAGTATGCAGCACCAGTTTGGAACCCACACCTAGCCAAACACGTAAGAAAATTAGAGAAAGTGCAAAGGTATGCAACAACACTAGTTCCAGAGCTAAAGGGCATGTCCTACGAGGAGAGGTTAAGGGAAATTGACCTGAGGGCACTGGAGGACAGGAGAGATAGGGGGGATCTGTTAACGACATAAAATACTGAGAGAAATCAAGAAGGTGGATAGAGACAGTATGTTCCAGAAATGGGACACAGCAACAAGGGGGCACAGTTGGAAGTTGAAGACTCAGATGAATCACAGGGATGTTAGGAAGTATTTCTTCATTCACAGAGTTGTCAGGAAGTGATGTAGTGGAGGCAGGCTCCATACATAGCTTTAAGAAGAGGTATGATAAAGCTCTTGGAGCAGGAAGAGTGTCCTAGTAGGGACCAGTGAACAGGCGGGGCCAGGAGCTGTGACTCGACCCCTGCAACCACAACTAGGTGAGTACAACTAGGAGTACACAACTAGGAGTACTGGAACATGTTAGGGACACTACCAGAGAGAGAGAAGAGGATGAACAAGCAAGACTGGACCTCGTATTCACCTTCAGTAGTTCAGGCATCGAGGATATTACATACGAAAGGCCCCTCGGTGCTAGTGATGACATGGTTCCGAGCTTCGAATACATAGTAGAGTTATAAGTGGAGAGGGAAGCAGGAGTAGGATGGGAGAAGCCAAACTGCAAAAGGGGGGACTACACAGGGATGAGGAATTTCCTGCAGGAGGTTCAGTGGGAAAATGAATTGATAGGAAAATCAGTAAACGAATTGATGGAATACATGATAGCAAAATGCAAGGAGGCCGAGGAGAGGTTCGTTCCCAAGGGCAACAGAAATAGTGGTAAGACCAGAACGAGCCCTTGGTATACCCAAAGGTGTAGAAAGGCAAAACTTAAGTGTGCTGGAGAATGGAAAAGTACAGAAGACAAAGGACCCATGAAAAAAAGAAATAAGTCGAAGAGCCAGAAACGAATATGCACAGATAAGGAGGGAGGCCCAGCGGAAATACAAAAACAACATAGCATCGAAACCAAGTCTGACCCGAAGCTGTTGTATAGCCACATCAGGAGGAAAACAACAGTCAAGAACCAGGTAATCAGTCTGAGGATTCGGTGGGGAATTCACAAGAAACGACCGAGAAGTATTTGAGGAGCTCATGAGATTTAAAGAAGTATTTACAGATGAGACAGGAAGGGCTCCAGAAAGCCGGAATAGTGGGGTACACCAACAAGTGTTGGACGAAATACATACAACCGAGGAGGAGGTGGGACCAGACAACATCTGTCCATGAATCCTTAGAGAGGGAGCAGAGATGCTGTGTGTGCCACTAACAACAATCTTCAACTCATCCATTGAAACTGGGTAACTACCTGAGGTAGTTTTGATAAGGACTTGCCTTGTATGGGCCAGTAGGCCTTCTGCAGTGTTCCTCCATTCTTATGTTAATATGTATGGAAGACGCCAAATGTAGTCCCAGTTTTTAAGAAAGGTGATAGACAAGAGGCATTAAACTACAGACCTGTATTATATGCAAAGTCATGTAGAAGATTATCAAGAGAGGGAGAGAGGGGTGGGTAGATTGCATTTACTTGAACTGCAAGAAGGCTTTAGACACAGTTCCACACAAGAGATTAGTGCGAAAGCTAGAGGATCAGGCACGTATAATAGGAAGGGCACTGCAATGGATCAGAGAATACCTGACAGGGAGGCAACAACGAGTCATGGTACGTGGTGAGGTGTCATTGTGGGCGCCTGTGACGAGCGGAGTTCCACAGGGGTCAGTCCTAGGACCGGTGCCGTTTCTGGTATATGTGAATGACATGCCGGAAAGGATAGACACAGAAGTGTTCCTGTTTGCAGATATGAAGTTAATGTGGAGAATTAAATCGCATGAGTATCAGACAGGACAACAAAGGGACGTGGACAGGCTGCAAGCCTGGTCCATCAACTAGCTCCTGGAATTTAACCCACCAAATGCAAAGTCATGAAGATCGGAGAAGGGCAAAGAAGACCACAGACAGAGTACATGCAAGGGGGCCAAACACTACAAGCCTCACTCAAGGAAAAGGATCTTGGGGTGAGTATAATACCGAGCACATCCGAGGAGCACATCAACTAGATAACTGCTGCAGCATATGGGCTGCTGGCAAACCTAAGAATAACGTATCGATACCTCAGTAAGGAATCGTTCAAAACTCTGTACACCGTGTATGTCAAGCCCATATTGGAGTATGCAGCACCAGTTTAAAACCGACACCTGGTCAAGCACGTCAAGAAATTAGAGAAAGTGCAAAGGTTTGCAACAAGACTAGTTCCGGAGCTAAGAGAAATGTCCTACAAAGAAAGTTTAAGGGAAATACACCTGACGACACTGGAGGACAGAAGGGATAGGGAAGACATGATAACGACATATAAAATTCTGCGCGGAATTGAAAAGGTGGACAGAGACAGGATATTCCAGAGATGGAACACAGAAACAAGTGGTCACAATTGGAAGTTGAGGACTCAGATAAGTCAGAGAGATTTTAGAAAGTATTTCTTCATCCATAGAGTTGTCAGGAAGTGAAATAGTCTGGAAAGTGATGTAGTGGAGGCAGGATCCATACGTAGTTTTAAGATGAGGTATGATAAAGTTCATGAAGCAGGGAGAGCGTGGACCTAATAGCGACCAGTGAAGAGGTGGGGCCAGGAGCTATGAATCAACCCCTGTAACCACAATAAGGTAAGTACACAAACACACTCACTCACACACACACACGAGCTTTGACTCGACCCCTGCAACCACAACTAGGTGAGTACACACACACACACACACACACACACACACACACACACACACACACACACAGAAGACAAAGGACCCAGGAAAATAAAGAGATTAGCCGAAGAGCCAGAAACGAATATGCACAGGTAAGAAGGGAGGCTCAGCGACAATACGAAAATGATATAGCATCAAAAGTCAAGTCTGACCCGAAGCTCTTGTATAGCCACATCAGGAGGAAAACAACAGTCAAGGACCAGGTAATCAGGCTGAGGAAGGAAGGTGGGGAGTTCACAAGAAACGACCAAGAGATATGTGAGGAGCTCAACATGAGATTTAAAGAAGTCTTTACAGAGGAGACAGGAAGGACTCCAGGAATTCAGAATAGGGAGATATACCAACAAGTGCTGGATGAAATACACACAACCGAGGAGGAAGTGAAAAAGCTGCTATGTGAACTCGATACCTCAAAAGCGGTGGGACCTGACAACATTTCTCCGTGGGTCCTTAGAGAGGGAGCAGAGATGTTGAGTGTGCCACTAACAAAAATCTTCAACACATCCATTGAAACTGGGCAACTACCTGAGGTGTGGAAGATGGCAAATGTAGTCCCAATTTTTAAGAAAGGAGACAGACATGAGGCATAAAATTACAGACCTGTGTCACTGACGTGTATAGTATGCAAAGTCATGGAGAAGATCATCAGGAGGAGAGTGGTGGAGCACCTAGAAAGACACAAGCTTATAAACGACAACCAGCACGGTTTCAGGAAGGAAAATCCTGTGTCACAAACCTACTGGAGTTTTATGACAAGGTAACAGAAGTAAGACACACACACACACACGAGGCACTAAACTATAGACCAGTGTCACTGACGTGTATAGTATGCAAAGTCATGGAGAAGATTATCAGGAGGAGAGTGGTGGAGCACCTGGAACGTAACAAGATTATAAAAGACAACCAGCACGGATTCATGGAAGGCAAATCCTGTGTCACAAACCTTCTGGAGTTTTATGACAAGGTAACAGAAGTAAGACACGAGAGAGAGGGGTGGGTTAACTGCATTTTCTTGGACTGCAAGAAGGCCTTCGACACAGTTCCTCACAAGAGATTAGTGCAGAAGCTAGAGGATCAGGCATGAATAACATTAAGAGTACTGCAATGGATCAGATAATACCTGACAGGGAGACAACAACGAGTCATGGTACGTGATAAGGTATCACAATGGGCGCCTGTGACAAGCGGGGTCCCACAGGGGTCAGTCCTAAGACCACTGTTATTTTTGGTATATGTTAATGACATGACGGAAGGGATAGACTCAGAAGTGTCCCTGTTCGCAGATGATGTGAAGTTAATGAGGAGAATTAAATCAGATGAAAATCAGGCAGGACTACAAAGAGACCTGGTCAAGCTACTCGAATTTAACCCTGCTAAATGCAAAGTCATGAAGATCGGGGAAGGGCAAAGAAGACCGCAGACAAAGTATAGGCTAGGTGGCCATAGACTGCAAACCTCACTCAAGCAGAAAGATCTTGGGGTAAGTATAACACCAAGCACGTCTCCTGAAGCACACATCAACCAGATAACTGCTGCTGCATATGGGCGCCTGGCAAACCTGAGAATAGTGTTCCAATACCTCACTAAGGAATCATTCAACACCTTGTACACCATATACGTCAGGCCCATACTGGAGTATGCAGCACCAGTTTGGAACCCACACCTGGTCAAGCACGTCAAGAAATTAGAGAAAGTGCAAAGGTTTGCAACAAGGGTAGATCAAGAGCAGAGGGGAATGTCCTACAAAGAAAGGTTAAGGGAAATCAGTCTGACGACACAGGAGGACAGGAGGGTTAGGGGAGACATGATAACGACATACAAAATACTGCGAGGAATAAAAAAGGTGGACAGAGACAGGTTGTTCAAGAGATGGGACACAGAAACAAGGGGTCACAATTGGAAGTTGAAGACTCAGATGAGTCAAAGGGATGTTAGGAAGTATTTCTTCAGTCACAGAGTTGTCAGTAAGTGGAATAGTCTAACGAGTGATGTAGTGGAGGCAGGAACTATATATAGTTTTAAGACGAGGTATGATAAAGCTCATGGAGCAGGGAGAGAGAGGACCTAGTAGCGGTCAGTGAAGAGGCGGGGCCAAGAGCTGAGTCTCGACCCTTGCAACCACAAATAGGTGAGTACACACACACTCACACACACACACACACACACAAAGACACACACACACACACACATACATGTATATATATATATATATATATATATATATATATATATATATATATATATATATATATATATATATATATATATATATATGTACTCTAGCAGGATGGTCACACCTCCCGTCTCAGTATTCTAGCAGGATGGTCCCACCTCCCGTCTCAGTATTCTAGCAGGATGGTCACACCTCCCGTCTCAGTATTCTAGCAGGATGGTCACACCTCCCGTCTCAGTATTCTAGCAGGATGGTCACACCTCCCGTCTCAGTATTCTAGCAGGATGGTCACACCTCCCGTCTCAGTATTCTAGCAGGATGGTCACACCTCCCGTCTCAGTATTCTAGCAGGATGGTCACAGCTCCTGTCTCAGTATTCTAGCAGGATGGTCACACCTCCCGTCTCAGTATTCTAGCAGGATGGTCACACTTCCCGTCTCAGTATTCTAGCAGGATGGTCACACCTCCCGTCAGTATTCTAGCAGGATGGTCACACCCCCCGTCTCAGTACTCTAGCAGGATGGTCACACTTCCCGTCTCAGTATTCTAGCAGGATGGTCACACCTCCCGTCTCAGTATTCTAGCAGGATGGTCACACCTCCCGTCTCAGTATTCTACCAGGATGGTCACAAACCCCGTCTCAGTATTCTAGCAGGATGGTCACACCTCCCGTCTCAGTATTCTAGCAGGATGGTCACACCTCCCGTCTCAGTATTCTAGCAGGATGGTCACACCTCCCGTCTCAGTATTCTAGCAGGATGGTCACACCTCCCGTCTCAGTATTCTAGCAGGATGGTCACACTTCCCGTCTCAGTATTCTAGCAGGATGGTCACACCTCCGTCTCAGTATTCTAGCAGGATGGTCACACCTCCCGTCTCAGTATTCTAGCAGGATGGTCCACCTCCGTCTCAGTATTCTAGCAGGATGGTCACACCTCCCGTCTCAGTATTCTAGCAGGATGGTCACACCTCCTGTCTCAGTATTCTAGCAGGATGGTCACACCTCCGTCTCAGTATTCTAGCAGGATGGTCACACCTCCCGTCTCAGTATTCTAGCAGGATGGTCACACCTCCTGTCTCAGTATTCTAGCAGGATGGTCACACCTCCGTCTCAGTATTCTAGCAGGATGGTCACACCTCCCGTCTCAGTATTCTAGCAGGATGGTCACACCTCCCGTCTCAGTATTCTAGCAGGATGGTCACACCTCCCGTGTCAGTATTCTAGCAGGATGGTCACACCTCCGTCTCAGTATTCTAGCAGGATGGTCACACCTCCGTCTCAGTATTCTAGCAGGATGGTCACACCTCCCGTCTCAGTATTCTAGCAGGATGGTCACACCTCCGTCTCAGTATATCTAGCAGGATGGTCACACCTCCCGTCTCAGTATTCTAGCAGGATGGTCACACTCTCCGTCTCAGTATTCTAGCAGGATGGTCACACTCCCGTCTCAGTATTCTAGCAGGATGGTCACACCTCCCGTCTCAGTATTCTAGCAGGATGATCACACCTCCCGTCTCAGTATTCTAGCAGGATGGTCACACCCTCCGTCTTCAGTAGTATCTAGCAGGATGGTCACACCTCCCGTCTCAGTATTCTAGCAGGATGGTCACAGCTCCTGTCTCAGTATTCTAGCAGGATGGTCACACCTCCCGTCTCAGTATTCTAGCAGGATGGTCACACCTCCCGTCTCAGTATTCTAGCAGGATGGTCACACCTCCCGTCTCAGTATTCTAGCAGGATGGTCACACCTCCGTCTCAGTATTCTAGCAGGATGGTCACACCTCCCGTCTCAGTATTCTAGCAGGATGGTCACACCTCCCGTCTCAGTATTCTAGCAGGATGGTCACACCTCCCGTCTCAGTATTCTAGCAGGATGGTCACACCTCCCGTCTCAGTATTCTAGCAGGATGGTCACACCTCCGTCTCAGTATTCTAGCAGGATGGTCACACCTCCCGTCTCAGTATTCTAGCAGGATGGTCACACCTCCCGTCTCAGTATTCTAGCAGGATGGTCACACCTCCCGTCTCAGTATTCTAGCAGGATGGTCACACCTCCGTCTCAGTATTCTAGCAGGATGGTCACACCTCCGTCTCAGTATTCTAGCAGGATGGTCACACCTCCCGTCTCAGTATTCTAGCAGGATGGTCACACCTCCGTCTCAGTATTCTAGCAGGATGGTCACACCTCCCGTCTCAGTATTCTAGCAGGATGGTCACACCTCCCGTCTCAGTATTCTAGCAGGATGGTCCCACCTCCGTCTCAGTATTCTAGCAGGATGGTCACACCTCGTCTAGTATTCTAGCAGGATGGTCCCACCTCCCGTCTCAGTATTCTAGCAGGATGGTCACACCTCCCGTCTCAGTATTCTAGCAGGATGGTCACACCTCCCGTCTCAGTATTCTAGCAGGATGGTCACACCTCCCGTCTCAGTATTCTAGCAGGATGGTCACACCTCCCGTCTCAGTATTCTAGCAGGATGGTCACACCTCCGTCTCAGTATTCTAGCAGGATGGTCACACCTCCCGTCTCAGTATTCTAGCAGGATGGTCACACCTCCGTCTCAGTATTCTAGCAGGATGGTCACACCTCCCGTCTCAGTATTCTAGCAGGATGGTCACACCTCCCGTCTCAGTATTCTAGCAGGATGGTCACACCTCCCGTCTCAGTATTCTAGCAGGATGGTCACACCTCCCGTCTCAGTATTCTAGCAGGATGGTCACACCTCCCGTCTCAGTATTCTAGCAGGATGGTCACACCTCCCGTCTCAGTATTCAGCAGGATGGTCACTCCCGTCTCAGTATTCTAGCAGGATGGTCACACCTCCTGTCTCAGTATTCTAGCAGGATGGTCCCACCTCCGTCTCAGTATTCTAGCAGGATGGTCACACCTCCCGTCTCAGTATTCTAGCAGGATGGTCACACTTCCCGTCTCAGTATTCTAGCAGGATGGTCACACCTCCCGTCTCAGTATTCTAGCAGTATGGTCACACCTCCGTCTCAGTATTCTAGCAGGATGGTCACACCTCCGTCTCAGTACTCTAGCAGGATGGTCACACCTCCGTCTCAGTATTCTAGCAGGATGGTCACACCTCCCGTCTCAGTACTCTAGCAGGATGGTCACACCTCCCGTCTCAGTATTCTAGCAGGATGGTCACACCTCCCGTCTCAGTATTCTAGCAGGATGGTCACACCTCCCGTCTCAGTACTCTAGCAGGATGGTCACACCTCCCGTCTCAGTATTCTAGCAGGATGGTCACACCTCCCGTCTCAGTACTCTAGCAGGATGGTCACACCTCCCGTCTCTATTCTAGCAGGATGGTCACACCTCCCGTCTCAGTATTCTAGCAGGATGGTCACACCTCCCGTCTCAGTACTCTAGCAGGATGGTCACACCTCCCGTCTCAGTATTCTACCAGGATGGTCACACCTCCCGTCTCAGTATTCTACCAGGATGGTCACACCTCCCGTCTCAGTATTCTAGCAGGATGGTCACACTTCCCCTATCAGTATTCTTGTTGGTTGTCACATGGCTCTTGTCCCATCTCAGTATTCTTGTTGGTTGTCACCTGGCTCTTGTTAGGTTCACTTCCTTCACTATTTTCTTCACTTCTTCCTGCGTTGTGCAATTTTTTTTCCTGGTGTTGGTTGCTGTGCTGTTGCTGCTCTCTTATTTGACCTTATTTCTTCTGTTGCTGCTCTCTTATTTGACCTTATTTCTTGCTTCACCTTTGACTACTTCCTCAAAGGCTCTGTTCAGGTCTTTGCAGACATCTGTCATCTATTGTTTGCAGTTTTTTTTCTGTCTTTAGTCGTATTGTTTCATTCTTTATGGTCGTTTTCCCTTTCATGTTCTCTGAAGCATCTTTGGTTCTGTTAGAGCCTTCTTTGCTACGTTATTTTCAAAATTTCTCTCGGCTTCTGTTCGTATGTATTTTTAGTCGTTCATAGATTCTGTGCCTGCAGCCCTGTTTTCTCTTATCCTCTCTTCTCTATGTTTCTTCGAAGTTCATTTTGTTCTTGCTGTGGCGTCCTACACGTCTCCTTCAAGCACTGGCTGTGGCGTCCTACACGTCTCCTTCAACCACTGGCTGTGGCGTCCTACACGTCTCTTCAACCACGGCTGTGGCGTCCACGTTCCTTTCAACCATGGCTGTGGCGCCTACAGTCTCCTTCAACCACTGGCTTGGTCCTACCGTCTCTTCAACCACGGCTGTGGCGTCTACACGTCTCCTTCAACCACTGGCTGTGGCGTCCAAGTCTCCTTCAACCACGGCTTGCTCCTCGTCTCTTCAACCACCGGCTGTGGCGTCCTACACGTCTCCTTCAACCACTGGCTGTGGCGTCCTACACGTCTCCTTCAACCACCGGCTGTGGCGTCCTACACGTCTCCTTCAACCACCGGCTGTGGCGTCCTACACGTCTCCTTCAACCACTGGCTGTGGCGTCCTACACGTCTCCTTCAACCACCGGCTGTGGCGTCCTACACGTCTCCTTCAACCACCGGCTGTGGCGTCCTACACGTCTCCTTCAACCACTGGCTGTGGCGTCCTACACGTCTCCTTCAACCACCGGCTGTGGCGTCCTACACGTCTCCTTCAACCACCGGCTGTGGCGTCCTACACGTCTCCTTCAACCACCGGCTGTGGCGTCCTACACGTCTCCTTCAACCACCGGCTGTGGCGTCCTACACGTCTCCTTCAACCACCGGCTGTGGCGTCCTACACGTCTCCTTCAACCACCGGCTGTGGCGTCCTACACGTCTCCTTCAACCACCGGCTGTGGCGTCCTACACGTCTCCTTCAACCACCGGCTGTGGCGTCCTACACGTCTCCTTCAACCACCGGCTGTGGCGTCCTACACGTCTCCTTCAACCACCGGCTGTGGCGTCTACGTCTCCTTCAACCACGGCTGTGGCGTCCTACGTCTCCTTCAACCACCGGCTGTGGCGTCCTACACGTCTCCTTCAACCACCGGCTGTGGCGTCCTACACGTCTCCTTCAACCACCGGCTGTGGCGTCCTACACGTCTCCTTCAACCACCGGCTGTGGCGTCCACACGTCTCCTTCAACCACGGCTGTGGCGTCCTACACGTCTCCTTCAACCACCGGCTGTGGCGTCCTACACGTCTCCTTCAACCACCGGCTGTGGCGTCCTACACGTCTCCTTCAACCACCGGCTGTGGCGCCATCTCCTTCACCACGGCGGCGTCTCCGTCTCTTCAACCACTGGCTGTGGCGTCCTACACGTCTCCTTCAACCACCGGCTGTGGCGTCCTACACGTCTCCTTCAACCACTGGCTGTGGCGTCCTACACGTCTCCTTCAACCACTGGCTGTGGCGTCCTACACGTCTCCTTCAACCACCTTTTTCCAGCAAAAATCAGGAAATTTCTCATATCTTCGTGGTCTTCTATAGTGTGAATTTCTTTCTCTTCCATTTTCCTCACCAGATTCACTTCCATTATATAACAAAATTATCACACCAAGTGATCGCTTCCACCTCATAGTATTCCATAGTCAGTTTCATGTATACGTTTTTGGTTTAGAGTGAATAATTCATTTAATTTTGTCTGTTCGTCATTGTGTGTCCTTCCCATGGCTTCCTTCACCTGCTGGTTTATAAAGTTCTTCATAAGAGTGTCCATCAACGTTGCTCTCTGGAACCCCAGTGTGTGGCTCAGTGTTCCCATGATTAAACTCCCCTATCATTAGTAGCTTCGCATTTGATGGGCTCACTTTCTTTACTGCTGTTACTCTCTTTACTGCTGTTACTCTCTTTACTGCTGTTACTCTCTTTACTGTTGTTACTCTCTTTACTGTTGTTAATAATTGGCGTAATATACAACCCTCCTGCTGTTCAGCGGAGGGTTGTATATTACGCCAATTATTAACTTAGGTCCGCCTGTCAGCAGTATTTTCAGTGTGCAGTCTTTAGACTCCCAGAGTTTAAAATTGTCATCTCATCAAAACTCAAATAATTCCTTTCCAGGAGTGTCATTCCTTCCCCTCCCCTCCCTGCCCATCCTTTAATATTTTTTATTTTATATGTCTCCACTTTCGTTAATCATGATTTCTGTAGTTATGTACCTCACTCTGATTCTCGTATCTCTTAATATTTCTTTATTTCTATTTTCTTCTGTTTCAAAGTGGTTTTTGTCAGTTGGTGAGAGCAAGTATTACTGATCCTTGTGGAACCCCAATGATCACATGTACCCTTTCCGACGCCTCTTCCCGGACAATTACTCGTTGCTTTCTTCCTGTTAATATTCTTTGATTTATTGTAATATTTTGCTGTCTACTCATCTAACTTTTTTTCCCAGTTATTATGCGGTACTATGTCGAAAGACTTTTTTAAAGTCCATGAACATGCGGTCTACCCATCCCTCTCTCTCTCTCTCTCTCTCTCTCTCTCTCTCTCTCTCTCTCTCTCTCTCTCTCTCTCTCTCTCTCTCTCCTGCCTCACTTCTGTTACCTTGTAGATATCTAGTAGGGTTGTAAGACATTACTTATCCTCTCTTAAGTCATGCTGGTTGTTGTTGATGAATCCACTGGTGTCTAAGGGTTCCACTACTCTTGTCCTGATAATCTTCATAACCCTACATACTATGCATGTAGTGTACACTGGCCTTTAGTTTAATGATACCACTCTGTCTTCTTTCTTAAACATTGACACTATATTTGCTGTCTTTCACACCTCTGGCAGTTGCTGTTTCTGCTGACTTGTTGAAGATTGTGGGTATTGGTTTACCCAGTACTTCGTCTCCTTCTCTCAGAACCCATAGAGAGATGTTACCTGGTATTGCGGCCTCCTACCAAACTGTTGGTTAGATCGTTAACCTGCCGGCCTGCAGTTCCTCGCAGGCTTCTGTAGCAGACCTCAGGGACCTGTGGGTCTCTTTTACCTTAGTCTGCTGACTTCAGTTCCTCGCTGGTTTCTGTTCCCTGCTGCCCTCACCCCTCAGTCTGCTGACTTCAGTTCCTCGCTGGTTTCTGTTCCCTGCTGACCTCACCCCTCAGTCTGCTGACTTCAGTTATGTGATACTGAGAGTCGTGTGATATGACAAGTAGTGTCGGGTAACCCGGTGAGTGTTGTAGTGTCGGGTAACCCGGTGAGTGTTGTAGTGTCGGGTAACCCGGTGAATGTTGTAGTGTCAGGTAAAACGGTGACACAGAAGTGTCAGAGGAACGTAAGGGTATTGTGGGTGAGTGTTGCTGTGTCAGAGGAACGTAAGGGTGTCGTGTAACCGGTGAGTGTTGTAGTGTCAGGTGACACCGTGACACAGAAGTGTCGTGTGAAATGTAAGGGTGTCGTGTAACCATGTGAATGCTGAAGTGTCAAATGACGAGGTGAAAAGGAAGTATTGAGACTGAGTGTCATGACCAGGAGTGAAGGAAGTACGGAGACGGAGTGTTATGACACGGTGCAAAGGCATGGATGTACCACGGTGACGGTGTGTTATAACACAGTGCAAAGGCAGTGTCATGGATGAACCACGGTGACGGTGTGTTATGACACGGTGCAAAGGCAGTGTCATGGATGTACCACGGTGACGGTGTGTTATGACACGGTGCAAAGGCAGTGTCATGGATGTACCACGGTGACGGTGTTATGACACAGTGCAAAGGCAGTGTCATGGATGTACCACGGTGACAGTGTGTTATGACACGGTGCAAAGGCAGTGTCATGGATGTACCACAGTGACGGTGTGTTATGACACAGTGCAAAGGCAGTGTCATGGATGTACCACAGTGACGGTGTGTTATGACACAGTGCAAAGGCAGTGTCATGGATGTACCACAGTGACGGTGTGTTATGACACAGTGCAAAGGCAGTGTCATGGATGTACCACAGTGACGGTGTGTTATGACACGGTGCAAAGGCAGTGTCATAGTTGTACCACGGTGACGGTGTGTTATGACACAGTGCAAAGGCATTGTCATGGATGTACCACAGTGACGGTGTGTTATGACACGGTGCAAAGGCAGTGTCATGGATGTACCACGGTGACGGTGTGTTATGACACAGTGCAAAGGCAGTGTCATGGATGTAAGGGTGTCGTGTAACCGGTGAGTGTTGTAGTGTCAGGTGACACCGTGACACAGAAGTGTCGTGTGAAATGTAAGGGTGTCGTGTAACCATGTGAATGCTGAAGTGTCAAATGACGAGGTGAAAAGGAAGTATTGAGACTGAGTGTCATGACACGGAGTGAAGGAAGTACGGAGACGGAGTGTTATGACACGGTGCAAAGGCAGTGTCATGGATGTACCACGGTGACGGTGTGTTATGACACGGTGCAAAGGTTGTGTCATGGATGTACCACGGTGACGGTGTGTTATGACACGGTGCAAAGGCAGTGTCATGGATGTACCACGGTGACGGTGTGTTATGACACGGTGCAAAGGCAGTTTCATGGATATACCACGGTGACGGTGTGTTATGACACGGTGCAAAGGTTGTGTCATGGATGTACCACGGTGACGGTGTGTTATGACACGGTGCAAAGGCAGTGTCATGGATGTACCACGGTGACGGTGTGTTATGACACAGTGCAAAGGCAGTGTCATGGATGAACCACGGTGACGGTGTGTTATGACACGGTGCAAAGGCAGTGTCATGGATGTACCACGGTGACGGTGTGTTATGACACGGTGCAAAGGCAGTGTCATGGATGTACCACGGTGACGGTGTTATGACACAGTGCAAAGGCAGTGTCATGGATGTACCACGGTGACGGTGTGTTATGACACAGTGCAAAGGCAGTGTCATGGATGTACCACAGTGACGGTGTGTTATGACACAGTGCAAAGGCAGTGTCATGGATGTACCACAGTGACGGTGTGTTATGACACAGTGCAAAGGCAGTGTCATGGATGTACCACAGTGACGGTGTGTTATGACACGGTGCAAAGGCAGTGTCATAGTTGTACCACGGTGACGGTGTGTTATGACACAGTGCAAAGGCATTGTCATGGATGTACCACAGTGACGGTGTGTTATGACACGGTGCAAAGGCAGTGTCATGGATGTACCACGGAGACGGAGTGTCATGGGACACGATAATGGAGTGTCATGAAACTGGGATTGGTAGTGTCATGAGACACCAGAAGACGTCAGTGACATATGACACTGAGGCACTATAGGGTCATGACGATTTACTTTAGAATTGTTATTTGTGATTGTGTGTGTGATATATAGATTATAAATTAGATAAGGAATAGTATTAGAAGTTATAATAATTCTCTCATGTTACTACACTGTAACTCTCCATGTTAATACACTGGTAACTCTCCCACGTTACTACACTGGACTCTCCAGTTACCACACTCTCCCATCGTTACTACACTGGTAACTCTCCCACGTTACTACACTGGTAACTCTCCCACGTTACTACACTGGTAACTCTCCCACGTTACTACACTGGTAACTCTCCAGTTACTACACTGGTAACTCTCCCACGTTACTACACTGGTAACTCTCCCATGTTACTACACTGGTAACTCTCCCAGTTACTACACTGGTAACTCTCCCATGTTACTACACTGGTAACTCTCCCACGTTACTACACTGGTAACTCTCCCATGTTACTACACTGGTAACTCTCCCATGTTACTACACTGGTAACTCTCCCATGTTACTACACTGGTAACTCTCCCATGTTACTACACTGGTAACTCTCCCAGTTACTACACTGGTAACTCTCCCATGTTACTACACTGGTAACTCTCCCATGTTACTACACTGGTAACTCTCCCATGTTACTACACTGGTAACTCTCCCAGTTACTACACTGGTAACTCTCCCATGTTACTACACTGGTAACTCTCCCATGTTACTACACTGGTAACTCTCCCACGTTACTACACTGGTAACTCTCCCATGTTACTACACTGGTAACTCTCCCATGTTACTACACTGGTAACTCTCCCACGTTACTACACTGGTAACTCTCCCATGTTACTACACTGGTAACTCTCCCACGTTACTACACTGGTAACTCTCCCATGTTACTACACTGGTAACTCTCCCACGTTACTACACTGGTAACTCTCCCATGTTACTACACTGGTAACTCTCCCACGTTACTACACTGGTAACTCTCCCATGTTACTACACTGGTAACTCTCCCATGTTACTACACTGGTAACTCTCCCATGTTACTACACTGGTAACTCTCCCATGTTACTACACTGGTAACTCTCCCACGTTACTACACTGGTAACTCTCCCATGTTACTACACTGGTAACTCTCCCATGTTACTACACTGGTAACTCTCCCATGTTACTACACTGGTAACTCTCCCATGTTACTACACTGGTAACTCTCCCACGTTACTACACTGGTAACTCTCCCATGTTACTACACTGGTAACTCTCCCATGTTACTACACTGGTAACTCTCCCATGTTACTACATGTAACTCTCCAGTTACTACACTGGTAACTCTCCCACGTTACTACACTGGTAACTCTCCCACGTTACTACACTGGTAACTCTCCCATGTTACTACACTGGTAACTCTCCCATGTTACTACACTGGTAACTCTCCCATGTTACTACACTGGTAACTCTCCCATGTTACTACACTGGTAACTCTCCCATGTTACTACACTGGTAACTCTCCCATGTTACTACACTGGTAACTCTCCCATGTTACTACACTGGTAACTCTCCCACGTTACTACACTGGTAACTCTCCCATGTTACTACACTGGTAACTCTCCCATGTTACTACACTGGTAACTCTCCCATGTTACTACACTGGTAACTCTCCCATGTTACTACACTGGTAACTCTCCCATGTTACTACACTGGTAACTCTCCCATGTTACTACACTGGTAACTCTCCCATGTTACTACACTGGTAACTCTCCCAGTTACTACACTGTAACTCTCCATGTTACTACACTGGTAACTCTCCCACGTTACTACACTGGTAACTCTCCCATGTTACTACACTGGTAACTCTCCCATGTTACTACACTGGTAACTCTCCCATGTTACTACACTGGTAACTCTCCCATGTTACTACACTGGTAACTCTCCCATGTTCCTACACTGGTAACTCTCCCATGTTACTACACTGGTAACTCTCCCATGTTACTACACTGGTAACTCTCCCATGTTACTACACTGGTAACTCTCCCATGTTACTACACTGGTAACTCTCCCATGTTAATACACTGGTAACTCTCCATGTTACTACACTGGTAACTCTCCATGTTACTACACTGGTAACTCTCCATGTTAATACACTGGTAACTCTCCCATGTTACTACACTGGTAACTCTCCCATGTTACTACACTGGTAACTCTCCCATGTTACTACACTGGTAACTCTCCCATGTTACTACACTGGTAACTCTCCCATGTTACTACACTGGTAACTCTCCCATGTTCTACACTGGTAACTCTCCCATGTTACTACACTGGTATCTTTCCCATGTTCCTACACTGGTAACTCTCCCATGTTACTACACTGGTAACTCTCCCATGTTCCTACACTGGTAACAGGCAAATGAAATGAAAATACACTCTACCAGTGTGGGATGTTTTTTATAAGAGAACCAGTGTTTGTAATACCTGGTATTAAGAACACAGGTATAGTATGGCCTGGGACCTGGTGGTAATGGGTTTCAGAGTGGAGCAACTCATCAACAGTACATAACTTGAATTTCCTTCACCAGATTATAAAATGCCAGATATATACATGTACATTTATGTTCACTATGTACAGAATAGTAAGTGTACCACACGGTGACAAAAATGGCAAAAGCAGAAGCCAGAGAGAGTACACCGTATGAACCAGCAGCTCAGACAAGTCTGACACCGCTTACCACAAGTGAACCAAACTCCTTCAGCTTTGGCGGGCTTGACTGTGATTGGTCAGTGAATGAAGGTACTGATTTAACGATGGGTACCCTATTGATCGTTAAACCCTTAGCACCCGGTTCCCTGGTTGGGAGGCAGCCTGTATGGGAGTGTGACTTACGCCGAATAAAATGTAACATACTCTTAGCATGTCACACCTGGTGTGGTTCACTCTCTTCTAGGTATCTAAGTAAGTTTATTCAGGTATTGGTACACAATATACACATCAGTACAGTTACATAAATTGTCTTCAAAGGTATATGTGTAGATTACCTAGGATAACCCAAGAAAGTCAGACAAAGTGATTTATTTCCAATGGGGTTTAGCTCTCACAATAGTTTGCTCCTCTCCAGTCGTATGTATTGCATTGCACATGTGTTCGTGTGTGTACTCAAATAATTGTACTCACCTAATTGTGGTTGCAGGGGTCAAGACTCAGCTCCTGGCCCCGCCTCTTCGCTGTCAGCTACTGGGTCTCTGCTCTCCCTGCTCCATGAGCTTTATCATACCTTGTCTTAAAACTATGTATGGTTCCTGCCTCCACTATATCTTTCTCTAGTCCATTCCACTTCCTGACTACTCTGTGGCTGAAGAAATGTTTCCTGACATCCCTTTGACTCATCTGAGTCTTCAGCTTCCAGTTGTGTCCCCTTGTTTCTGTGTTCCCTCTCTGAAACATCCTGTCACTATCTACCTTGTCAATTCCCCGCAGTATTTTGTATGTCGTTATCATGTCTCCTCTGACCCTTCTTTCCTCCAGTGTTGTGTGTGTGTGTGTGTGTGTGTGTGTGTGATGTGTGTGTGTGTGAGTGTGTGTTAGTTAGTTACCATTTTGTCCTAGGCACATGTCGATTAGACACTAGGCCTGTTGTATGTATGTGTGTGTGTGTATGTGTGTGTGTGTGTAACGAAACACTTAATGTTGTGTGTGTGTGTGTGTGTGTGTGTGTGTGTGTGTGTGTGTGTGTGTGTATGTGTGTGTGTGTGTGAGTGTGTGTGAGTGTGTACTCACCTAGTTGTACTCACCTAGTTGTGGTTGCAGGGGTCGAGTCAAAGCTCCTGGCCCCGCCTCTTCACTGGCCGCTACTGGGTCACTCTCCCTGCGCCATGAGCTTTATCATACCTCTGCTTAAAGCTATGTATAGAGCCTGCCTCCACTACATCGCTTCCTAAACTATTCCACTTCCCGACAACTCTGTGACTGAAGAAATACTTCCTAACATCTCTGTGATTCATCTGAGTCTTCAACTTCCAACTGTGTCCCCTTGTTGCTGTGTCCCATCTCTGGAACATTCTGTCTCTGTCCACCTTGTCAATTCCTCTCAGTATTTTATATGTCGTTATCATGTCCCCCCTATCTCTCCTGTCCTCCAGTGTCGTCAGGTCGATTTCTCTTAACCTCTCCTCGTAGGACATACCCCTTAGCTCCAGGACTAGTCTTATTGCAAACCTTTGCACTTTCTCTAGCTTCTTTACGTGCTTGGCTAGATGTGGGTTCCAAACTGGTGCTGCATACTCTAGTATGGGCCTAACGTACACAGTGTACAGGGTCCTGAACGATTCCTTATTAAGATGTCAGAATGCTGTTCTTAGGTTTGCTAGCGCCCGTATGCTGCAGCAGTGATTTGGTTGATGTGCGCCTCAGGAGATGTGCCTGGTGTTATACTCACCCCAAGATCTTTTTCCTTGATTGAGGTTTGTGGTCTTTGGCCCCCCTAGACTGTACTCCGTCTGCGATCTTCTTTGCCCTTCCCCAATCATCAGGATTTTGCACTTGGTGGGGTTGAATTCCAGGAGCCAATTGCTGGACCAGGCTTGCAGCCTGTTCAGATCCCTTTGTAGTTCTGCCTGGCCCTCATCCGATTGAATTCTTCTCATCAACTTCACATCTGCAAACAGGGACACTTCTGAGTCTATTCCTTCCGTCATGTCGTTCACAAATACCAGAAACAGCACCGGTCTTAGGACTGACCCCTGTGGAACCCCACTCGTCACAGGCGCCCACTCTGACACCTCGCCACGTACCATGACTCGCTGCTGTCTTCCTGACAGGTATTCCCTGATCCATTGGAGTGCCTTACCTGTTATCCCTACCTGGTGTTCCAGCTTTTGCACTAATCTCTTGTGTGGAACTGTGTCAAGCGCCTTCTTACAGTCCAAGAAAATGCAATCTACCCACCCTCTCTCTCTCTTGTTTAACTGCTGTCACCCTGTCATAGAACTCCAGTAGGTTTGTGACACAGGATTTCCCGTCCCTGAAACCGTGTTGGCCGTCGTTGATAAGCTCATTCCTTTCTAGGTGTTCCACCACTCTTCTGCTGATAATCTTCTCCATGACTTTGCATACTATACATGTCAGTGACACTGGTCTGTAGTTTAGTGCTTCATGTCTGTCTCCTTTTTTAAAAATTGGGACTATATTTGCTGTCTTCCATACCTCAGGTAATATCCCTGTTTCGATAGATGTGTTGAATATTGTTGTTAGGGGTACACATAGCGCCTCTGCTCCCTCTCTCAGGACCCATGGAGAGATGTTATCTGGCCCCATTGCCTTTGAAGTATCTAGCTCACTCAGCAGCCTCTTCACTTCTTCCTCGGTTGCATGTATTGTGTCCAGCACTTGGTGGTGTACCCACCTCTCCGTCTTTCTAGAGTCCCTTCTGTCTCCTCTTTGAACACTTCTTTGAATCTCATGTTGAGCTCCTCACATCGCGGTCGTGTGTGTGTGAGTGTGTGTGTGTGTGTGTGTACTCACCTAGTTGTGGTTGCAGGGGTCGATTCATAGCTCCTGGCCCCGGCCAATGTGTGTGTGTGTGTGTGTGTGTGTGTGTGTATGTATGTGTGTGTGTGTATGTGTGTGTGTGTGTGAGCAATATGTACTCGCCTAGTTGTACTGAGAGAGTGGTAGTCAGTCACAAGAACCTTACATCTGTGTAGGTGCGTGGGTGCCTGCGTTCATGACGTCAGGGAACATAGCTAACCAAGCGAGGTTGTTGTTCCCCTCTCATCCAATCACAGCTTAGACTTTCCCTCCCTCACTCCCTCCCACAGTTAATCAAGGAGGAGTCATTGTAAGCTCTGACGACCTTCACCTAGCTCGTGTTGACGTCGTAATTAAGGAAGGCTTCAGGTGGGCCACCTGCAGCAGGTTCATTCACCTGCCTCACCCAGTGATAATACTTTATTGTTTATCTTTAACAGTGTGTGACTTTTATTACTGGTATTAAGAGTAAAGACCCCCGCCAACCCGCCTCTCTTTCTTCTCTCTCTCTCTCTCTCTCTCTCTCTCTCGATACCATGCAGGGTTTTACAAGCTTAGGGTAAGGGTTCCTAAGAGTTGTTACCTACATTGGCTCATTTAAAAGCCTGTTTATTGTCATGAGACATACAAATATGGAACAGGAGGAAGTTGGAGTCATCTGTGGGTCAGTATTTTCATTTGATAAATCGACTTGATTTTCGTTGATATCATTATGTTGTACGAATGTTCGTACAACATAATGACATCAACGAAATCAAGTGAGTTGATCAAATGAATTTGCTGTCCCACACATGACTCCAACTCTCTCATTATTCTCCAATAGGTATCCCCCGATGAGGTACTACTAAGGGATAGGTATCCCAGAGGCAATAATTTTCAGTGTTAGATATCCCTTATGAGATATGATGCGCCACTTATCCCTGAGGTGATACCATGAAGTGTTAGGTATCCCTGAGGTGATACCATGAAGTGTTAGATATAACTCACGAAATCGTAATGACACGATTCAAACAAACCCATATTCTCAGAGTAGGTTCGAACCCGACTGAGGTACATGAGGTAGGTATCTCCAGAGTATCTTCCAGTGTTAGTATCCGTCATGGAGATTGACGAACCACTATCCTGTGTGTTATGTGGAAGTGTTAGATATCCCTGAGGTGATACCATGAAGTGTTAGGTATCCCTGAGGTAATACCATGAAGTGTTAGGTATCCTTGAGGTGATACCATGAGTGTTAGGTATCCCTGAGGTGATACCATGATGTTTACGATCCCTATGTGATACCAGAGTGTTGATATTCCTGAGATGCCATAAGTGTAGGTATCCTAGGTGATACCATGAAGTGTTAGATATCCCTGAGGTGATACCATGAAGTGTTAGTATCCTGAGTGATACCATGAAGTGTTGGGAATCTCTGAGGTGATACCATGAAGTGTTAGGATCTCTAGGTGATACCATGAAGTGTTAGGTATCCCTGAGGTGATACCATGAAGTGTTAGTACCCTGGTGATACTCAGAAGCGAGGCTTGACAGGACCTCTAAGTCGGTACCTGATCAGGGGCTGTGGTTGTACTTGAGCGTGTCCATGAGTAACACCTGGTTGATACCAAAGTGCTGTCACCGGTGGTGACCAATTCCAGGAGTGATCCCTGGTGATCCACGAGTAGCCGCCGCCGGTGGCCGTTACCCTGGAATTTCCTAGTGATACCATGAAGTTTAGGACTTAGGTAGGTATCCTGAGGTGATACCATGAAGTTAGAATCTAGGTATCATGAGCTTAAGATACCCCTGAGGTGATACCTGAAAGAGTTCGTACATTGTTAGATATCCCTGAGGATCCAAGGAGTGTACCATGAAGTGTTAGGTAATCCCTGAGGTGATACCATGAAGTGTTAGGTATCCCTGAGGTGATACCATGAAGTGTTAGGTATCCCTGAGGTGATTCCATGAAGTGTTAGATATCCTGAGGTATAATGAGTTTAGGATCCCTGAGGTGATACCATGAAGTGTTAGGTATCCTGAGGTGATACCATGAAGTGTTAGGTATCACTGAGGTGATACCATGACGTTTAAGGTATCCCTGATGTGATACCATGAAGTGTTAGATATCCCTGAGGTGATACCATGAAGTGTTAGGTATCCCCGAGGTGATACCATGAAGTGTTAGGTATCCCTGAGGTGATACCATGAAGTGTTAGGTATCACTGAGGTGATACCATGACGTTTAAGGTATCCCTGATGTGATACCATGAAGTGTTAGGTATCCTGAGGTGATACCATGAAGTGTTAGGTAATTCTGAGGTGATACCATGAAGTGTTAGATATCCTAGGTGATACCATGGTTGATAGGACAGTGTTAGGATCCTAGGTGATACCATGAAGTTATCTGAGTGATACCATGAGTTAGGTATCCCTGATGTGATACCATGAAGGTTAGATATCCCTGGTGATCCATGTACTAGTTTAGGTATCCCCGAGGTGATACCATGAAGTGTTAGGTATCCCTTAGGTGATACCAAAAAATGTTAGATATCCCTGAGGTGATTCCATGAAGTGTTAAGTATCCTTGAGGTGATACCATTAAGTGTTAGGTATCCCTGAGGTGATACCATGAAGTGTTAGGTATCCCTGAGGTGATACCATGAAGTGTTAGGTATCCCTGAGGTAATACCATGACGTTTTAGGAATCCCTGAGGTGATACCATGAAGTGTTAGATATACCTCAGGTGATACCATGAAGTGTTAGGTATCCTCGAGGTGATACCATGAAGTGTTAGGTATCCCTAAGGTGATACAAAGAAGTGTTAGATATCCCTGAGGTGATACCATGAAGTGTTAGGTATCCCTGAGGTAATAATATTAAGTGTTAGGTATCCTTGAGGTGATACCATGAAGTGTTAGGTATCTCTGAGGTGATACCATGAAGTGTTAGGTATCTCTGAGGTGATACCATGAAGTGTTAGGTATCCCTGAGGTGATACCATGAAGTGTTAGATATTCCTGTGGTGATACCATGAAGTGTTAGGTATCCCCGAGGTGATACCATGAAGTGTTAGGTATCCCTTAGGTGATACCATAAAATGTTAGGTATCCCTGAGGTAATACGATTAAGTGTTATGTATCCTTGAGGTGATACCATGAAGTGTTAGGTATCTCTGATGTGATACCATGAAGTGTTAGGTATCTCTGAGGTGATACCATGAAGTGTTAGGGATCCGTGAGGTGATACCATTAGGTGTTAGATATTCCTGAGGTGATACCATGAAGTGTTAGGAATCTCTGAGGTGATACCATAAAGTGTTAGGTATCCCTGAGGTGATACCATGAAGTGTTAAGTATCACTGAGGTGATACCATGATGTTTAAGGTATCATTGATGTGATACCATGAAGTGTTAGATATCTCTGAGGTGATACCATGAAGTGTTATGTATCCCTTGGGTGATACCATTAAATGTTAGATATCCCTGAGGTGATACCATGAAGTGTTAGGTATCCCTTAGGTAATACCATGATGTTTTATGAATCCCTGAGGTGATACCATGAAGTTTTAGGTATCCCTGAGGTGATACCATGAAGTGTTAGATATTCCTGAGGTGATACCATGAAGTGTTAGGTATCCCTGAGGTGATACCATGAAGTGTTAGATATCCCTGAGGTGATACCATGAAGTTTTAGGTATCCCTGAGGTGATACCATGAAGGATTAGATATTCCTGAGGTGATACCATGAAGTGTTAGATATCCCCGAGGTGATACTATGAAGTGTTAGGTATCCTTAAGGTGATACCATGGATACCATGAAGTGTTAGGTATCCCTGAGGTGATACTATGAAGTGTTAGGTATCCCTGAGGTGATACCATGAAGTGTTAGGTATCTCTGAGGTGATACCATGAAGTGTTAGGTATCCCTGAGGTGATACCAAGACGTTTTAGGTATCCCTGAGGATATACCATGAAGAGTTAGGTATCCCTGAGGTGATACCATGACGTTTTAGGTATCCCTGAGGATATACCATGAAGTGTTAGGTATCCCTGAAGCGGCTCCCTGATTTTTTTTAGATCCAGCAAGGTTTTCACTTATAACTTGAGAGCGGCATCAACTTTTCACTGTTTGCGCACTGTAACTAGGACAAAGTTCACGCTGGAGCACTGTAACTAGGACAAGGTTCATGCTGGCGCACTGTAACTAGGACAAGGTTCACGCTGGTGCACTGTAACTAGGACAAGGTTCATGCTGGCGCACTGTAACTAGGACAAGGTTCATGCTGGCGCACTGTAACTAGGACAAGGTTCACGCTGGCGCACTGTAACTAGGACAAGGTTCACGCTGGCGCACTGTAAGTAGGACAAGGTTCTCGCTGGTGCACTGTAACTAGGACAAGGTTCACGCTGGCACTGTAACTAGGACAAGGTTCACGCTGGCGCACTGTAACTAGGACAAGGTTCACGCTGGCTCACTGTAACTAGGACAAGGTTCACGCTGGCGCACTGTAACTAGGACAAGGTTCACGCTGGTGCACTGTAACTAGGACAAGGTTCACGCTGGAGCACTGTAACTAGGACAAGGTTCACGCTGGGCACTGTAACTAGGACAAGGTTCACGCTGGCGCACTTGTCCGGAACTAGGACAAGGTTCACGCTGGGCACTGTAACTAGGACAAGGTTCACGCTGGCGCACTGTAACTAGGACAAGGTTCACTGGCGCACTGTAACAGGACAGGTTCAGCTGGGCATGTAACTAGGACAAGGTTCACGCTGGGCACTGTAACTAGGACAAGGTTCAGCTGGGCACTGTAACTAGGACAAGGTTCACGCTGGGCACTGTAACTAGGACAAGGTTCACGCTGGCGCACTGTAACTAGGACAAGGTTCAGCTGGCGCACTGTAACTAGGACAAGGTTCACGCTGGGCACTGTAACTAGGACAAGGTTCACGCTGGGCACTGTAACTAGGACAAGGTTTCACGCTGGCGCACGCTGCTAACTAGGACAAGGTTCACGCTGGGCACTGTAACTAGGACAAGGTTCACGCTGGCGCACTGTAACTAGGACAAGGTTCAGCTGGCGCACTGTAACTAGGACAAGGTTCACGCTGGGCACTGTAACTAGGACAAGGTTCACGCTGGGCACTGTAACTAGGACAAGGTTCACGCTGGCGCACTGTAACTAGGACAAGGTTCACGCTGGCGCACTGTAACTAGGACAAGGTTCAGCTGGCGCACTGTAACTAGGACAAGGTTCACGCTGGGCACTGTAACTAGGACAAGGTTCACGCTGGGCACTGTAACTAGGACAAGGTTCACGCTGGCGCACTGTAACTAGGACAAGGTTCACGCTGGCGCACTGTAACTAGGACAAGGTTCACGCTGGCGCACTGTAACTAGGACAAGGTTCACGCTGGCGCACTGTAACTAGGACAAGGTTCACGCTGGCGCACTGTAACTAGGACAAGGTTCACGCTGGCGCACTGTAACTAGGACAAGGTTCAGGCTGGCGCACTGTAACTAGGACAAGGTTCACGCTGGAGCACTGTAACTAGGACAAGGTTCACGCTGGCGCACTGTAACTAGGACAAGGTTCACGCTGGCGCACTGTAACTAGGACAAGGTTCACGCTGGCGCACTGTAACTAGGACAAGGTTCACGCTGGGCACTGTAACTAGGACAAGGTTCACGCTCACGGCGCATGGCACTGTAACTAGGACAAGGTTCACGCTGGGCACTGTAACTAGGACAAGGTTCACGCTGGAGCACTGTAACTAGGACAAGGTTCACGCTGGCGCACTGTAACTAGGACAAGGTTCAGGCTGGCGCACTGTAACTAGGACAAGGTTCACGCTGGAGCACTGTAACTAGGACAAGGTTCACGCTGGCGCACTGTAACTAGGACAAGGTTCAGGCTGGCGCACTGTAACTAGGATAAAGTTCAGGCTGGCGCACTGTAACTAGGACAAGGTTCACGCTGGAGCACTGTAACTAGGACGAGGTTCACGCTGGCGCACTGTAACTAGGACAAGGTTCACGCTGGCGCACTGTAACTAGGACAAGGTTCACGCTGGCGCACTGAACTAGGACAAGGTTCATGCTGGCGCACTGTAACTAGGACAAGGTTCAGCTGGCGCACTGTAACTAGGACAAGGTTCACGCTGGCGCACTGTAACTAGGACAAGGTTCACGCTGACGCACTGTAACTAGGACAAGGTTCACGCTGGCGCACTGTAACTAGGACAAGGTTCACGCTGGCGCACTGTAACTAGGACAAGGTTCACGCTGGAGCACTGTAACTAGGACAAGGTTCACGCTGGCGCACTGTAACTAGGACAAGGTTCATGCTGGCGCACTGTAACTAGGACAAGGTTCACGCTGGCGCACTGTAACTAGGACAAGGTTCACGCTGGCGCACTGTAACTAGGACAAGGTTCACGCTGGAGCACTGTAACAAGGACAAGGTTCACGCTGGCGCACTGTAACTAGGACAAGGTTCACGCTGGCGCACTGTAACTAGTACAAGGTTCACGCTGGCGCACTGTAACTAGGACAAGGTTCACGCTGGCGCACTGTAACTAGGACAAGGTTCAGGCTGGCGCACTGTAACTAGGACAAGGTTCAGGCTGGCGCACTGTAACTAGGACAAGGTTCAAACTGGCGCACTGTAACTAGGACAAGGCTCACGCTGGCGCACTGTAACTAGGACAAGGTTCAGGCCGGCGCACTGTAACTAGGACAAGGTTCACGCAACTTCTGGCGAGTGATATAGATTATTTATTTTCCCCGAGGTTGAATTCCAAGTGGAAACTCGAGAATGACTCTTTAGATCGGCTTCAAACTTTCAACACTGGGTTGAGACTGCTTTTAGAGTGTGTAGGGGCCAGTTTACCAGGACTGATGCATTGTGGGTCAAGAATGTTCTGAGGCATGATGCATTGTGGGTCAAGAATGTTCTGAGGCATGATGCATTGTGGGTCAAGAATGTTCTGAGGCATGATGCATTGTGGGTCAAGAATGTTCTGAGGCATGATGCATTGTGGGTCAAGAATGTTCTGAGGCATGATGCATTGTGGGTCAAGAATGTTCTGAGGCATGATGCATTGTGGGTCAAGAATGTTCTGAGGGAATTTCGGCAGTTTTGTGAAAATATTTATGGTATATTAACACCTTTTTAACCCAGAATGATATTATTATTATTATTATTATTATTATTTATTATTATTATTATTATTATTATTATTATTATTGTTATTATTGTTATTATTATATTATTATTATTATTATTATTATTATTATTATTATTATTATTATTATTATTATTATTGTTGTTGTTGTTGTTGTTATTATTATTGCTATTATTATTGTTTTTATTAATATTGTTATTATTATTATTTTATTATTATTATTGTTATTATTATTGATTATTATTATTATTATTATTATTATTATTATTATTATTATTATTATTATTATTATTATTATCATAATTAGGCTATAAATTCTTAAGAGTCATACAGCGATATATTTCAACCCAAAATTAATCGTAAATATTCTGCAAGCTACATAAGCGTACAAGTTTGAACCGACCGGAAAACGCATTCTCCAGTTATCACGAAGAATATAAAAAACAGACGAGGTAATCAGGTCCACCTTGGAGTGCGCAGCACCAGTATGGAACCCACACCTGAGGAAGCATGTTGAGAAACTGGAGAAAATGTAGAAGACTTATTCCTGAGTTAAGGTGCATGAGCTAAGAGGAAACCTTCACCGGAGAACATGTCGACACTGGAACACTGTCGACACTGGAGAACACTGTCGACACTGGAGAACACTGTCGACACTGGAGAACACTGTCGACACTGGAGAACACAAGACCCACGAGAGAAATGACAACGTACAGGTGAGAAATATACCTGTACAATGCTAGATGAGAACACATATAGGTGAGTACAATAAAACGCACACTCATACACATTATATATATATATATATATATATATATATATATATATATATATATATATATATATATATATATATATATATATATATATATATATATATATTTTTTTATTAACACATCGGCCGATTCCCACCAAGGCAGGGTGGCCCGAAAAAGAAAAACTTTCATCATCGTTCACTCCATCACTGTCTTGCCAGAGGGGTGCTTTACACTACAGTTATAAAACTGCAACATTAACACCCCTCCTTCAGAGTGTAGACACTGTACTTCCCATCTCCAGGACTCAAGTCCGGCCTGCCGGTTTCCCTGAATCCCTTCATAAATGTTACTTTGCTCACACTCCAACAGCACGTCAAGTATTAAAAACCATTTGTCTCCATTCACTCCTATCAAATACGCTCACACATGCTTGCTGGAAGTCCAAGCCCCTCGCACACAAAACTTCCTTTACCCCCTCCCTCCAACCTTTCCTAGGCCGACCCCTACCCCGCCTTCCCTCCACTACAGATTTATACACTCTCTAAGTTATTCTGTCTCGTTCCATTCTCTCTACATGTCCGAATCACCTCAACAACCCCTCCTCAGCTCTCTGGATAATAGTTTTGGTAATCCCGCACCTCCTCCTAATTTCCAAACTCCGAATTCTCTGGATTATATTCACACCACACATTGACTTCAGACATGACATCTCCACTGCCTCCAGCCTTCTCCTCGTTGCAACATTCATCACCCATGCTTCACACCCATATAAGAGTGTTGGTATAACTATACTCTCATACATTCCCTTCTTTACTTCCATTGACAAAGTTCTTTGTCTCCACAGACTCCGAAGTGCTCCACTCACCCTTTTTCCCTCATCAATTCTATGATTCACCTCATCCTTCATAGACCCATCTGCTGACATGTCCACTCCCAAATATCTGAATACATTCACCTCCTCCATACTCTCTCCCTCCAATCTGATATCCAATCTTTCGTCACCTAATCTTTTTGTTATCCTCATCACCTTACTCTTTCCTATATTCACTTTCAATTTTCTTCTTTTACACACCCTACCAAATTCATCCACCAACCTCTGCAACTTCTCTTCAGAATCTCCCAAAAGCACAGTGTCATCAGCAAAAAGCAACTGTGACAACTCCCACTTTGTATTTAATTCTTTATCTTTTAACCCCACACCTCTTGCCAAGACCCTCGCATTCACTTCTCTTACAACCCCATCTATAAATATATTGAACAACCATGGTGATATCACACATCCTTGTCTAAGGTCCACTTTTACTGGGAAATAGTCCCCTTCCCTCCTACACACTCTAACTTGAGCCTCACTATCCTCATAAAAGCTCTTCACTGCTTTCAGTAACCTTCCTCCTATTCCATACACCTGCAACATCTGCCACATTGCCCACCTATCCACCCTATCATACGTCTTTTCCAAATCCATAAATGCCACAAAAACCTCTTTACCCTTATCCAAATACTGTTCACCTATATGTTTCACTGTAAACACTTGGTCTGCACACCCCCTACCTTTCCTAAAGCCCCCTTGTTCATCTGCTATCCTGCTTTCTGTCTTACTCTTAATTCTTTCAATAATAACTCTACCATACACTTTACCAGGTACACTCAACAGACTTATTCCCCTATAATTTTTGCACTCTCTTTTGTCTCCTTTGCCTTTATACAAAGGAACAATACACGCTCTCTGCCAATCCCTAGGTACCTTACCCTCTTCCATACATTTATTAAATAATAGCACTAACCACTAAAAAACTATATCCCCACCTGCTTTTAACATTTCTATCTTTATCCCATCAATCCCAGCTGCCTTACCCCCTTTCATTCTACCCACTGCCTCACGAACTTCCCACACACTCACAACTGGCTCTTCCACACTCCTACAAGATGTTATTCCTCCTTGCCCTATACACGAAATCACAGCTTCCCTGTCTTCATCAACATTTAACAACTCATCGAAATATTCCCTCCATCTTCCCGATACCTCTAACTCTCCATTTAATAACTCTCCTCTCCTATTTTTAACTGTCAAATCCATTTGTTCCCTAGGCTTCCTCAACTTATTAATCTCACTCCAAAACTTTTTCTTATTTTCAACAAAATTTGTTGATAACATCTCACCCACTCTCTCATTTGCTCTCTTTTTACATTGCTTCACCACTCTCTTAACCTCTCTTTTTCTATCCATATACCCTTCCCTCCTTGCATCACTTCTACTTTGTAAAAACCTCTCATATGCTAACTTTTTCTCCCTTACTACTCTCTTTACATCATCATTCCACCAATCGCTCTTCTTCCCTCCCGCACCCACTCGCCTGTAACCACAAACTTCTGCTGAACACTCTAACACTACATTTTTAAATCTACCCCATACATCTTCGACCCCATTGCCTACACTCTCACTAGCCCATCTATCCTTCAATAGTTGTTTATATCTTACCCTAACTGCCTCCTCTTTTAGTTTATAAACCTTCACCTCTCTCTTACTGCTTCTATTTTCCTTGTATCCCATCTACCTTTTACTCCCACTGTAGCTATAACTAAAAAGTGATCTGATATATCTGTGGCCCCTCTATAAACATGTACATCCTGAAGTCTACTCAACAGTCTTTTATCTACCAATACATAGTCCAACAAACTACTGTCATTACGCCCTACATCATATCTTGTATACTTATTTATCCTCTTTTTCTTAAAATATGTATTACCTATAACTAAACCCCTTTCTATACAAAGTTCAATCAAAGGGCTCCCATTATCATTTACACCTGGCACCCCAAACTTACCTACCACACCCTCTCTACATGTTTCTCCTACTTTAGCATTTAGGTCCCCTACCACAATTACTCTCTCACTTGGTTCAAAAGTTCCTATACATTCGCTTAACATCTCCCAAAATCTCTCTCTCTCTCTTCTACACTCCTCTCTTCTCCAGGTGCATACACGCTTATTATGACCCACTTTTCGCATCCGACCCTTATTTTGATCCACATAATCCTTGAATTTACACATTTATATTCCCTCTTCTCCTTCCATAACTGATCCTTCAACATTATTGCTACCCCTTACTTAGCTCTAACTCTCTCAGATACTCCTGACTTAATCCCATTTATTTCTCCCCACTGAAACTCGCCTACCCCCTTCAGCTTTGTTTCGCTTAGAGCCAGGACATCCAACTTCTTTTCATTCATAACATCAGCAATCATATCTTTCTTATCATCCGCACTACATCCACGCACATTCAAACAACCCAGTTTTAAAAAATTTTCTTCTTCTCTTTTTTAGTAAATGTGTACAGGAGAAGGGGTTACTAGCCCATTGCTCCCGGCATTTTAGTCGCCTCATACGACACGCATGGCTTACGGAGGAAAGATTCTTTTCCACTTCCCCATGGACAATAGAGAAAATAAAAAGAACAAGAGCTATTAAGAAAAGGAAAAAAACCTAGATGTGTGTATGTATATATATGTATGTATATATATATATATATATATATATATATATATATATATATATGTCGTGCCTAATAGGTAAAACTGCACATTTAGCAAGAACTTATTTAAAATTAAGTCCTTTCTAAAATCTTCTCTTATACGTTTAAAGATATATTTTTTTTTCCATTTATTTTAATGTAAAAAAATATAATTTTGTACTAAAAGACACTTAGAAAACTTACCTAACCTTATTATAACAAGCGCAATTTAATTTAGCCTAACCCAACTAAATATATTTTAGATACGTTTACAGTAATTTAATAATAAACATAAACAATGAAATATATTTTTTTGGTTAGGTTCAGAATGATTTTTTCGAAATTATTGCATACACAAATTTTTGCTTGTCTTATATGGCAAGATGAGCGTTGCTGTTTAAGCCAAAATCGCAAGTTTTACCTAATCGGCACGACATAATATATATATATATATATATATATATGCAAAACAACCACTATGAAAAAATAGAAGAATTCCAAGCGATTTCATGACTACTCACATTGTTTGCATATTTTGATATCACCTGTTTACTGTGATCTTTTGCATATATATATATATATATATATATATATATATATATATATATATATATATATATATATATATATATATATATATATATATATATATATATATATATATATATATATATATATATGCAAAAGATCACAGTTAACAGGTGATATCAAAATATGCAAGACAACCACTATGAAAAAATAGAGGAATTCCAAGCGCTTTCGTGTTACTCACATTATCAAGGAACTATAAAAGAAAACATAACAAAAAGGCAAGACTACACCTCACAGTCACATCATACTAACAAAGACAACACCTCACAATAGCGTAACATCGCCCGAATCTGTGAAGAGGACCTGAAACTCTTCCCAAGCATTAAGATTTGTCCAATTTATCATTAAATTCTTCCCAAATTTTATTAATTATAAATGAATCCAATTTATATAAGCCAAAAGAAATATTCATGAAGGACTTGCCTAGTATGGGCCAACAGGCCTGCTGCAGTGTTCCTCCTTTCTTATATTATTTTCAAAACTACTTTTAATGAAACATGATTCTATTATATTCTCAACCATGGACTTCCTCTATTTTTTCAAAGTGGTTGTCTTGCATATAAATATATATATATATATATATATATATAGAGAGAGAGAGAGAGAGAGAGAGAGAGAGAGAGAGAGAGAGAGAGAGAGAGAGAGAGAGAGAGAGAGAGAGAGAGAGAGAGAAGTTATTAAATGGAGAGTTAGAGTTATCTTGAAGATAGAGGGAATATTTTGAGTAATTGTTAAATGTTGATTAAGATAGGGAAGCTGTGATTTTGTGTATAGGGCAAGGAGGAATAACATCTTATAGGAGTGAGGAAGAACCAGTTGTGAGTGTGGAGGAAGTTCGTGAGGCAGTGGGTAGAATGAAAGGGGGTAAGGCAGCTGGGATTGATGGGATAAAGATAGAAATGTTAAAGGCAGGTGGGGATATAGTTTTGGAGAGGTTAGTGTTTTTATTTAATAAATGTATGGAAGAGGGTAAGGTACCTAGGGATTGGCAGAGAGCATGCATAGTTCCTTTGTATAAAGGCAAAGGGGACAAAAGAGAATGTAAAAATTGTAGGGGAATACGTCTGTTGAGTATACCTGGTAAAGTGTATGGTAGAGTTACTATTGAAAGAATTAAGAGTAAGACGGAGAGCAGGATAGCAGATGAACAAGGAGGCTTTAGGAAGGGTAGGGGGTGTGTAGACCAAGTGTTTGCAGTGAAACATATATGTAAACAATATTAAGATAAGGGTAAAGAGGTGTTTGTGGCATTTATGGATTTGGAAAAGGCATATGATAGGGTGGATAGGGAAGGCAATGTGGCAGATGTTGCAAATGAATGGACAAAAGTTTTTACGAGGATAGTGAGGCTCAGGTTAGAGTATGTAGGAGAGAGGGAGATTATTTCCCAGTAAAAGTAGGCCTTAGACAAGGATGTGTGATGTCACCGTGGTTGTTCAATATATTTATAGATGGAGTTGTAAGAGAAGTGAATGTTCGGGTGTTGGCAAGAAGTGTGGGGTTAAAAGATAAAGAATCTAACACAAAGTGGGAGTTGTCATAGTTGCTCTTTGCTGATGACACTGTGCTTTTGGGGGATTCTGTAGAGAAGTTGCAGAGGTTGGTGGATGAGTTTGGTAGGGAATGTAAAAGAAGGAAATTAAAAGTGAATATAAGAAAGAGTAAGGTGATGAGGATAAACAAAAATTAGATAACGGAAGATTGGATATCAGATTGGAGGGAGAGAGTATGGAGGAGGTGAATGTGTTCAGATATTTGGGAGTGGATGTGTCAGCAGATGGGTATATGAAGGATGAGGTGAATCATAGAATTAACGAGGGGAAAAAGGTGAGTGGTGCATTGAGGAGCTTGTGGAGACAGAGAACTTTGTTACAAAATGACACGATATCTATTAGCAATAGACATCTCCAGTGAACACTAGAAAGGATAGCCCTTCTAGCATCCAGCCTGTTACTGGGCTTTTGCAACAAAGTCAGTATCCTGTCCAGTTATCCGATATATTCAATAGTCTCCATGAGGATTACAACCGGTAGGGTACTAACCAAAGCATAAGATTTAATATGTTTATATTAACAAAGTTAGTGTCTAGGGTTTCAAAGTAAATAAATGTACATATGATCAGGATGTTCATTAAGTAATGCATTAGGTTAATTAGAAGGTTAGCTCCTACACTGCTCTCATATACCATAAGGCTGTGCTGAGGGCACATATATCCAAATGACTCTGAAGTACTATCAGGTACAATGTCAGTAAGTACAATAATACAGATATATGCAAATAAGAATATGTGTGTGTATGAGTGAGCTCCAGGTAACTCTAAGACTCGACTCAACCAGTGTCCGACTGAACTTCTCATAGGCTAGCTTCTCTAACAAACTGACAATCAGAACAGCTTGATTGACCAGTAAAATGACCAATTCGCAGAACAGCAATATAACAAGCAACAGCAACACAGCGTCAGGAACCAGGAGATAGAAAAACAACCCTAACTGGGGACCATCAATAGATCCTCCAAAACAGTCACAAAACTCCCTTTCTACTGAAGCTAGGTTCAGCATAAACAATCCCAAACTGTGGCGGTGCACAGATGCCTTATCGAATTAGGTCAGGAGCTGTAGCTAGAGACCTGAGTTATCTCAGAATGTCAATGTGACACACAACCCAGAAAAACGTGAACAGAGTCCTGAGAAGTATGTTTCGTCTCACAACCGAATACATACTCTACCACACAGTCCAAATGGCGAGAAAACAAGCAGAGAAAGGAGCGAGGTGTTGTCTCAACGATGTCCAGCTGCGTAGTGCTCTCGAGGAAGGAGCAGCAGCCACCCACCTCAGGTGGAATCACGTGACTCCCTCCCAGCAACTAGACGCCAGCAGTATAACAAGCCTAGTGTCATATTCGGTAGTTTGCCAACTCAAAGGCAGCTACTACAAACATGAGTACAATATATAATGTTACATCCTACTCAAATAAAAGCTATGTCAAATATAAGTCAAATATAAGTCCAATAATAATATATAGCACGATATTAACGATTTAGTTATTATCGAGAATATCAGCAATATAAAATTATAGAAAATGGAAAATAAACATTATAAATTTACATATATATACATTGGGGCCCATTCTGGGGACGCAATATTTATCCATGAAGCTAAAGAGGGGAATGTATGAGAGTATAGTTATACCAACACTCTTGTATGGATGTGAGACATGGGTTGTGAATGTTTCAACAAGGAGAAGCTGGAGGCAGTGGAGATGTCATGTCTGAGGGCAATG
>WNWK01009903.1:0-73533 GCA_009830355.1 Cherax destructor | reverse complement strand
TCTCCCTGCATCCTACAATAACCTGCAGCGCTGTATAACCCCTGTGGTTTAGCGCTTCTATTTGATTATAATAATAATAATCCCTACCTAGGAACTAGAATGCCTGTGGAGGGAAGTGCCCAGGAGAAAAATGGGAAGGAAATAAGGGAGGGATGAGGAGGAGAAAAGGGAAAAGGGAGGATGGGGAAAAAGGGAAAAGGGAGGGGGGATTGGGGGGTAATTAGGTTCGGTCCGAGGAAGAAGACCAAGAGGTCCAATTCCTCAGACCGATAGCCTCTTTACCTCATCAAGGATTCCCCCTTAAAGAGGATGTACAGAATAATGAGTATATTACAAAAATATTATAATCTATACCCTAAGAATAATGTAAGAGTTTATCTCCTTAATTATTCAAGTCTCATTAACTGTGGATATCACCTAGAAACCTTGGTTTATGCACTAGACACAAAAAATCAGCACTTACTGTCATTGCAGAGGGTAAAATCTAAGTGTGTGTAACTTGAGGAAAAAAAAACTGCTCTGGATAACGCCATGCTAGAAATGTTTACATTTTGGTTTCTCAACCAATGGAAAGCGAGTAGACGCCATTGCCACTTAGCTGGAGCAACTCACAGAAGGCTTACGATTGGTCTGAACTAGAAAAACGGGAACCCAGATGTGCAGTGGGAGTAGGATGACATGCGCAAAAAAACATTCATTGAGGCCTGAATATATGTGGGCCTGCATACTGGTTGGTTTGTATTCTTCCAGTTGTAATACAAAAACGCTGTTGAGTCGCAATTTACAGGATAACTGGACTAGAATTCATACTGACCAACTGTTATGAAACCAGAAACAGGTCAGATGCTGGAGGGGGATCATGTGGTTTAGTGCTTCTATTTGATTATAATAATAAATAATAGAGGGGGATCAGTAAGTTAACCTTGTATTCTCTAGATTATTATTATAATCAAAAAGATTATAATAAAAAAGAAGAGTATTCTCTAGAGATATCCTCACATAGATATCGCATTTTGTAACAGTTCATAACTTGGATTTTTGCATATGTGAAGAAATAGTTGGGTTTCTTGCAATATGGCTGTATAACCCTTGTGGTTTAGCGCTTCTTTTGATTATAATAATTCTTGCAATATGATGAACGTTTTGTTTCCTTTGTGTTTCTTCTGTCTGGTACGACAGCTTAATTTTTGGTTCTCCCTTAAGATTCTTTTCTTCATTGTAACATAATTAGGTTAAGCACTTCGGTAAGCCTTTTTCTTTTGTGGATTCTTGCATGCTACTTTCTACATTTAGTCTTCTAGATTTTCTCTATGATACATATTTAATGCGGGCATTGTATGATCCTGTGTTTAGCTTTTCCAAACTGCTGAGAATTTAGGGCAGTAATGGACACGTCTGAGAGTTCTTTGTGGAAGAAAATGCTGTGTGAAGCCAAGGCATCAAGACTAACTAACGCATCTTCTCTGGCATCAAAGACAAAGCTTTAATTATATTGTAAAAGGTTCATGGTGGAAAACGGAGGGATAACTATCTGGAAAGAAGAAATTTCTAGAGGTAGACGGAAGGGTTGTTGTCCCCATACTTGACAAGCATCGTCTATCAGGTTCATTCGGAGGTAAAAAAAAAAAAAGGCTTGGAATATTTCTGTAAAAGTTTCTCTGTTGCTGTATAACCCCTGTGGTTTAGCGCTTCTATTTGATTATAATAATGTTAAAGCTTTGTCAGGGCACCGCCTTCCGCCTGATCAAAGTAAAGAAATAAAATAAAAAAATAGACAATCATTAATCCTAAATTTTCCTGAGTTTTAATTAAAATTAAATAAAAACAAATTTGGCCGTTGTAGTTCTGGTAAGATGTTATGTAAGGAGTTTGTAAAGCCCCGGATAGTTTGAAGAAATGGTGTATAAGTTATCCGGGTTGGTGGTAATCCTCCGATGTTCTGGAATCTCCTTGATACCACTTAGCTGTAGCACCACACTTTAGATATGTAAGGTGAGGAGTAGTCTTAATATCCTCTAAGTTCAATAATCAGGAACTTTAAACGAGTAGTAGTTGTAATATCCTGCAAGTTCAGAAGACAGGGATCTTGCTCACATTCCTAGCATCTACCCTGGAGGACCAGTCCAGCAGCAGAGTTGATAACAAAAGAAAAATAAACTGGTTACCAAAAGTTGAGTAACATTTAAGACAGAAAAAGGTGGTATACAATGTCAAAGTCACTACTGGTAACCAAGAAACAAAAAACAACTAACAATAATACTCCTGGTAGATCACCTTACCTGATCAGGAGAAGAGTGGAGGTGAAGTGACTCTCCAAACTTCAACCAACACAAGGTAAGGTTAATACTACCAGGAGTAGAAATTAAAGCCAACCAGACAACCGGGAACTGGAGTTTTACCCCAGCCCGCTAGATTGCAGTGCGGGTCGTAACTCGCTAATGATTCCCGGCTGACTGAACAACCCTAACCCCACTTATTATCCACTTTTGCCTCAGTGTTTTTGTTCAAGTGTTTCTGTGTAAGTGTTTCATTTGTTTTGCTTGAGCACATAGACACCAGTGATGGCCTTTCTCACTGTGATTCAATAATCCCTGATACCAATGCCCGAGCAAGTGATTACCTAGATGGGAATTTCCCATCCTCATTATATCTTGCACCTACTGAACCCACTGAAGTCACCACGATAATCAAGTCACTTAAAAATAAATCAGAGCATCTGTCTCAAGTCCCACCATTAATATACAAACGAGCCGCTCATTTCCTTTCACATCCTATTTCATTACTTTTTAACAAATCATTAGAAACTAGCACTTTCCCGACACTCCTCAAAACAGCAAGGGTTACACCAATACACAAAGGTGGTGACCCCACAGACGTAAACAACTATAGGCCTATATCAAATCTACCGTTGTTATCCAAAATCTTCGAGAAACTTGTGCACAAGAGATTATACTCGTTCATAACGACACAAAGCATACTCAACCCCTGCCAATTTGGCTTCAGGAAAAATAAAAGCACTAACGATGCAATAGTAAAAATGATAGACCTGCTTTACACAGCACTCGAAAATAAGGAATATCCATTAGGACTTTTTATTGACCTAAGGAAAGCTTTCGACACAGTAAACAACGGCATCCTACTCCACAAACTTGACCACTATGGAATAAGAGGTCATGCACTAGCATACTTCAAATCCTACCTCACCAATAGGTATCAGTATGTCACTATTAAAGACACATCTTCCACGACACGACCACTTGACACCGGAGTACCGCAGGGAAGTGTCCTTGGTCCCCTGCTCTTCCTCTTATACATCAATGACCTTCCCAATGTATCACAACACCTGAAACCAATACTCTTTGCTGACGACACAACTTATGTCATCTCCCACACAAATCTTGCCACGCTTAATACCATTGTTAACAACGAATTAATAAAAATATCAACATGGATGACAGCCAATAAACTTACACTCAACACTGATAAGACCTTCTATATTATGTTTGGCAACAGAGCAGGTGATCCACAATTAAACATTAAGATCAACACTACACCTATTGCTAAACATAACGAGGACAAATTCCTGGGCCTTCACCTTGACAGCAGCCTGAAATTCAGCACCCATATCCAACACATAACAAAGAAAGTGTCCAAAACTGTGGGGATCCTCTCTAAGATACGGTATTATGTACCACAATCAGCCCTACTCACACTATACTATTCACTCATCTATCCCTACCTCACATATGCCATTTGTGCATGGGGATCAACAGCAATTACCCACCTAAAGCCAATAATAACCCAACAAAAAGCCGCAGTAAGAATTATCACGCAATCCAACGCTAGCCAGCACCCCCACTCTTCAAAGACCTAAACCTACTCACTTTTCAGAACATCCATACTTACTACTCTGCTACCTACATTTATAGAACCTTAAATTCCAACTTTAACCCTGAGCTAAAACACTTCCTTGACAGTTGTGACAGGATAATACCAGACATAAACATCTCTTTGACATTCCCTGTGTCCGACTAAATCTATACAAAAATTCAATGCGCATAAAAGGACCTAAAATCTGGAACTCCCTGCCTGAAAACTGTAGAACTGCAGACACAACCTCCACTTTCAAAAGCACCGTTAAAAAACATCTTATCTCACTTACGCACCCAACCGGTAGCTAACCACATGAACACTACTTTATCTTGCACATATCCACATCAAAAGACACTTACTGATATATGTGATTCCCCTTAATTTCACATGACTGACTAAAATTCTTATACAACTATTGCTTCATAATTCTTAAGCTAGTCATAAGTTTGCCTAAGACACTCCAATATAGAAACGGTATTATGCCAATACATCACCTTTACCATTAAGTTCCATCAGCCAGGATGATTTCAAGTCATAATCGATCCTGCAGAATGATTTTCAGGTCATAATCCATCCTGCAGGATGGTTGTATTGATCATACTCCATCAAGCACGATGATTTTCAGGTCATACTCCATCATGTGGGATGGGCTTCAGGTCATATATCCATTACGCATAGTTTCAGGTGATACATTACGCAAGATGGCTTTTATGTTATATTTCTTCACGCAGGATGAGTTTCATATACTCCGTCACGCAGGATGGTTCTTAAGATCATAGTCTAACATGCAGGATGGTTCTTAAGATCATAGTCTATCACGCAGGATGGTTCTTTAGATCATACACTATCACGCAGGATGGTTCTTTAGATAAGATAAGATAAAGATAAGATTTCTTCGGATTTTTAACCCCGGAGGGTTAGCCACCCAGGATAACCCAAGAAAGTCAATGCGTCATCGAGGACTGTCTGTCTTATTTCCATTGGGGTCCTCAATCTTGTCCCCCAGGATGCGACCCACACCAGTCGACTAACACCAAGGTACCTATTTACTGCTAGGTGAACTTGACAACAGGTGTAAGGAAACACGTCGAAATGTTTTCACCCCGCCGGGAATCGAACCCGGGCCCTCCGTGTGTGAAGCGAGAGCTTTAGCCACCAGATCATAGTCTATCACACAGGATGGTTCTTTAGATCATAGTCTATCACACAGGATGGTTCTATTTAGATCATAGTCTATCACGCAGGATGGTTCTTTAGATCATAATCTATCACACAGGATGGTTCTTCAGATCATAGTCTATCACACAGGATGGTTCTTCAGATCATAGTCTATCACACAAGATGGTTCTTTAGATCATAGTCTATCACACAGTGAGGTTAGTGATCCTGGTCTCCTGTCGAGCAATGGGCAACACTTCATGTTTATGATTCATCTCTCAAGAGGTCCTTGTAGCGAGGTCCTCATTAACTCACTACACCTGGTTCTTACGTAGTTTGGACCAGTACACTCTGGCCACGTAGTGATATAATGTACTGCTAGACCCTGGTTATGTAGTAAATGTACATACACATCCTGTTATGTAGTAATGAAGCACTACTACATCCTGGTTATGAGTAATTAATGTACCTACTACTCCTGGTTATGTAGTAATGTAATGACACTCTAATGGTTATGGAATGTAGAGCACTGCTACATCCTGGTTATGTAGTAATGTATGTAGCACTGGTACATCCTGTATAGATATGGCATTTTGCTACATCCTGGTTATGAGTGTAATGTAAGCACTGCTCATCCGGTTATGAGAATGTAATGTAGCACTGCTACATCCTGGTTATGTAGTAATGTAATGTAGCACTGCTACATCCTGGTTATGTAGTAATGTAATGTAGCACTGCTACATCCTGGTTATGTAGTAATGTAATGTAGCACTGCTACATCCTGGTTATGTAGTAATGTAATGTAGCACTGCTACATCCTGGTTATGTAGTAATGAATGTAGCACTGCTACATCCTGGTTATGTAGTAATGTAATGTAGCACTGCTACATCCTGGTTATGTAGTAATGTAATGTAGCACTGCTACATCCTGGTTATGTAGTAATGTAATGTAGCACTGCTACATCCTGGTTATGTAGTAATGTAATGTAGCACTGCTACATCCTGGTTATGTAGTAATGTAATGTAGCACTGCTACATCCTGGTTATGTAGTAATGTAATGTAGCACTGCTACATCCTGGTTATGTAGTAATGTAATGTAGCACTGCTACATCCTGGTTATGTAGTAATGTAATGTAGCACTGCTACATCCTGGTTATGTAGTAATGTAATGTAGTTATGCTACATCCTGGTTATGTAGTAATGTAATGTACCTGCTACATCCTGGTTATGTATAATGTAATACTACTACATCCTGGTTATGTAGATGTAATGTAGCACTGCTACATCCTGTTATGTAGTGATGTAATGTAGCATGCTACATCCTGGTTATGTAGTGATGTGTAATACTACATCCTGGTTATGTAGTAATGAAATTAGCACTCTACATCGGGTATGTAATGTAATGACACTGCTACATCCTGTTATGTAGTATGTAGTAGCACTACTACATCCTGTTATGTAGTGATGTAATGTAGCCTACTACATCCTGGTATAGTCAATGTAATGGCACTGCTACATCCTGGTTATGTAGTGATGTAATGAGCACTGCTCATCCTGTTATGTAGTGATTAATGTAGCTACTACATCCTGGTTAGTAGTAATGTAATGTAGCATGCTACATCCTGGTTATGTAGTAATGTAATGTAGTTATGCTACATCCTGGTTATGTAGTGATGTATAATTATTATGTATTATTATTTTATTATAATCTAACTAAGCGCAAATCCATAGGTAATACTACATCCTGGATATGTACAGATGTATAGGAACAGTGGTACATATTAGTCTTAATACGTACATGTAAGCTGTTCATCTTGTGTTCTCTCGTTGTTCTTAATGTTACTCCTAGTTGTACTCACCTAGTTGTACTCACCTAGTTGTACTCACCTAGTTCTCACTAGTTACTCACCTAGTTGTATCACCTAGTTGTACTCACCTAGTTGTATTCACCTAGTTGTACTCACCTAGTTGTACTCACCTAGTTGTACTCACCTAGTTGTACTCACCTAGTTGTACTACCTAGTTATTCACCTAGTTGTACTCACCTAGTTGTACTCACCTAGTTGTACTCACCTAGTTGTACTCACCTAGTTGTGGTTGCAGAGGTCGAGTCATAGCTCCTGGCCCCGCCTCTTCACTGGCCGCTACTGGGACACACTCCCTGCGCCATGAGCTTTATCATACCTCTTCTTAAAGCTATGTATGAATTCTGCCTCCACTACATCACTTCCTAAACTATTCCACTTCCCGACCACTCTGTGACTGAAGAAATACTTCCTAACATCTTTGTGATTCATCTGAGTCTTCAACTTCCAACTGTGTCCCCTTGTTGCTGTGTCCCATCTCTGGAACATTCTGTCTCTGTCCACTTTATATCAATTCCTCTCAGTATCTTATATGTTGTTATCATGTCCCCCCTATCTCTCCTGTCCTCCAGTGTCGTCAGGTCGATTTCCCTTAACCTCTCCTCGTAGGACATACCCCTTAGCTCCGGGACTAGTCTTGTTGCAAACCTTAGGACTTTCTCGAGCTTCTTCACGTGCTTGGCTAGGTGTGGGTTCCAAACTGGTGCCGCATACTCTAGTATGGGCCTAACGTACACAGTGTACAGGGTCCTGAACGATTCTTTATTAAGATGTCGGAATGCTGTTCTTAGGTTTGCTAGGCGCCCATATGCTGCAGCAGTTATTTGGTTTATGTGCGGTTCAGGAGATGTTCCTGGTGTTATACTCACCCCAAGGTCTTTTTCCTTGATTGAGGTTTGCAGTCTCTGGCCCCATAGGCTGTACTCCGTCTGCGGTCTTCTTTGCCCTTCCCCATTCTTCATGACTTTGCACTTGGTGGGGTTGAACTCCAGGAGCCAATTGCTGGACCAGGCTTGCAGCCTGTCCAGATCCCTTTGTAGTTCTGCCTGGTCCTCGTCCGACTGAATTCTTCTCATCAATTTCACATCATCTGCAAACAGGGACACTTCGGAGTCTATTCCTTCCGTCATGTCGTACACAAATACCAGAAACAGCACTGGTCCCAGGACTGACCCCTGTGGAACCCCGCTCGTCACCGGCGTCCACTCTGACACCTCGCCACGTACCATGACTCGCTGCTGTCTTCCTGACAGGTATTCCCTGATCCATTGTAGTGACTTCCCTGTTACCCCTGCCTGGTCCTCCACGTTTTGCACTAATCTCTTGTGTGGAACTGTGTCAAACGCCTTCTTACAGTCCAAGAATATGCAATCTACCCACCCCTCTCTCTCTTGTCTTATTGCTGTCACCCTGTGTGTGTGTGTGAGTGAGTGTGTGTGTGTACTCACCTAATTGTACTCACCTAATTGTGGTTGCAGGGGTCAAGACTCAGCTCCTGGCCCCGCCTCTTCGCTGTCTGCTACTGGGTCTCTGCTCTCCCTGCTTCATGAGCTTTATCATACCTTGTCTTAAAACTATGTATGGTTCCTGCCTCCACTATATCTTTCTCTAGATTATTCCACTTCCTGACTACTCTGTGGCTAAAGAAATGCTTCCTGACATCCCTTTGACTCATCTGAGTCTTCAGCTTCCAGTTGTGTCCCCTTGTTTCTGTGTTCCCTCTCTGAAACATCCTGTCACTATCTACCTTGTCAATTCTCCGCAGTATTTTGTATGTCGTTATCATGTCTCCTCTGACCCTTCTTTCCTCCAGTGTTGTTAGTCCTATTTCCCTCAATCTTTCTTCATAAGACAGACCCTGAGTTGTGGAACTAACCTTGTCGCAAACCTTTGCACTTTCTCTAGTTTCTTTACGTGCTTGACCAGGTGTGGGTTCCAGACTGGTGCTGCATATTCTAGTATGGGCCTGACGTACACGGTATACAGAGTCTTGAACGATTCCTTGTTAAGGTAACGGAACGCTAATCTTAGGTTTGCCAGTCGCCCATATGCTGCCGCAGTTATCTGGTTGATGTGTGCCTCCGGAGACGTGCTTGGCGTTATACTCACTCCAAGGTCTTTCTCCTTTGCCGAGGTTTGTAGCCTTTGTCCGCCTAGCTTGTACTCTGTCAGCGGTCTTCTTTGCCCTTCTCCGATCCTCATGACTTTGCATTTGGAGGGATTGAATTCAAGAAGCCAATTGCTAGACCAGATGTCGAGCTTGTCCAGGTCTGTTTGCAGCCCTGCCTGGTCCTCTTCCGATGTGATTCTCCTCATTATTTTCACATCATCCGCGAATAGAGACACTTCTGAGTCTATCCCGTCCGTCATGTCATTTACATATACCAGGAATAACACTGGTCCTAGGACTGACCCCTGCGGTACACCGCTCGTCACAGGCGCCCACTGTGATACCTCACCACGCACCATGTGTGTGTGTGTGTGTGTTTGTGTGTGTGTACTCACCTAATTGTGGCTGCAGGGGTCGAGACTTAGCTCCTGGCCCCGCCTCTTCACTGACCGCTACTAGGTCCTCTCTCTCCCCCTGCTCCATGAGCTTTATCATACCTCGTCTTAAAGCTATGTATGGTTCCTACCTCCACTACATCACTTGCTAGACTATTCCACTTCCTGGCTACTCTATGACTGAAGAAATACTTCCTAACATCCCTTTGACTCATCTGAGTCTTCAACTTCCAATTGTGACCCCTTGTTTCTGTGTCCCCTCTCTGGAACATTCTGTCTCTGTCCACCTTATCTATTCCACGCAGTATTATGTATGTCGTTATCATGTCTCCCCTAACCCTCCTGTCCTCCAGTGTCGTCAGGCCGATTTCCCTTAACCTTTCTTCATAGGACAGTTCCCTTAGCTCCGGAACTAGCCTTGTTGCAAACCTTTACACTTTCTCTAATTTCTTGCCGTGCTTGACCAGGTGTGGGTTCCAAACTGGTGCTGCATACTCCAATATGGGCCTGACGTACACATTGTACAGTGTCTTGAACGATTCCTTACTAAGGTATTGGAAAGCTATTCTCAGGTTTGCCAGGCGCCCATATAGTGTGTACTCACCTAATTGTACTCACTTAATTTTGATTGCAGGGTCGAGACTCAGCTCCTGGCCCCGCCTCTTCACTGATCGCTACTGGGTCCCTTCTCTCTCTGCTCCATGAGCTTTATCATACCTCGTCTTAAAGCTATGTATGGTTCCTGCCTCCACTACATCACTTGCTAGGCTATTCCACTTCCTGACTACTCTATGATTGAAGAAATACTTCCTAACATCCCTTTGACTCATCTGAGTCTTCAACTTCCAATTGTGACCCCTTGTTTCTGTGTCCCTCTCTGGAACATCCTGTCTCTATCCACCTTGTCTATTCCCGCAGTATTTTGTATGTCGTTATCATGTCTCCCCCAACCCTCCTGTCCTCCAGTGTTGTCAGGCCGATTTCCCTTAATTAACCTTTCTTCGTATGGGAACAATTCGTTAGTGGATTTAATAGGTCTACCCCTTTAAGTCTGGCATGGAAAGGTATAAATAAAATAACCAAGAAAAAGACTGGCAATGATGCTCATCCCTTTCCACTTGAAAAAGCAAATGACCTCATAAATGACTGGTCCAAAATCTCCAGGCATGAAAACCTGCCATCTCATATTAGAAAAAACTTAGAGAGTGCTTCTGAAGAAATGTTGAAACTGATTAATTTTATGAGCCAAAATATTGATGAGAGTGATTGCCTCTTCACAGAGTATGAATTAGATAACGCATTAACTAAAGGTCGATCAACTGCTCCTGGAGAGGATGGTATAACCTATGATATTCTCAGAACTCTAAGGCACGTGCCTAATAATCCTTTGTTGGCACTGTATAATACCAGTTACTTTGAGGGAGTTCTTCCTACTTCCTGGACCAATAGTCTCATTGTGCCTATCCCTAATCCCCAACAGCCTGATACATTTAGACCGATCTCCTTAACTAGTTGTCTTTGTAAAATTTTTGAAAGAATGATACTTAACAGACTGTACTATAGAATCAGACACCAACTCTCCCCCTCCCTTTATGGGTTCATGAAAGGTAAAAGTGTGCAGAACTGTGTTTCTCACTGCACACACCTCTACTAGTTTTACCACATTTCTTTATCTAAAATCTGCATTTGATATCGCGAACAGAACTGTTATACTACATGAACTAGCCAAAATGAATATTGGTGGTAGCCTACTCTGCTGGATAATAGGATACCTGTCAAACAGAGTATCCTCTGTCCTCTACCAAGGCTTTAGAAGCGAGTCTAAAGAAATGTCCCTAGGTACATAGCAGGGAGGAGTTCTCAGTCCCATGCTATTTAATATTCTGAGTCATTCCACGCGCAGCCTTCTTACTGTGCGGACGTAGAGTTCTGCCTCCTGGTGGCAAGTGGTAGCACTTATATTTTCCACAACATGGCGAATCAAGCAGATGCCGTATCAACACTGTGTGTTTGGAGTTGGTGAAGGGAACTTTGAACCTGAAACAGTGTCTACGATGTTGCAATGAATCCTGCAGGATGTTTATCATATAGACATCAGAGACCTGTATGGAGTGGCGTTAAATGGAATGAGCAGGGTGTTTATCAGGTTGTCATCGACTCAGGAGTATGAGTGCTTGGTTGACACTTATCACGATCGGGTCTATGCAGTTCCAGCGGTATGGAGGTACAACTGAGGGACGTTTCGGCATTTATATGTGGATTAGAGTGCGTAATGTCCCATTTGAGGCGGACTCAGTTGATTTGATGGACGTCTTCAAGGATTACGGTATCGTCCATGCAGCGAATGTGGGAAAATGGCGAGAGGGGCCTTTGAGGGCCTCCTAGAAGGCTCTTACTCACTGAAAATGACCATCAGGCGTCCTATCCTGTCGTATGTTGTAATACTGACTTCAGGACACAAGTGTATGTTACGTATGCAGGGCAAAGGAGGACTGTCGTATGTGTGCAGCATATGATCATATGGCGGCGGAGTGTCCTCGGAAGGTACAACAGCTTGCAGTGACTCAGGTGGACAGTGATTTGCTGGGAGAAGCAGGTGCTGAGAGGTCAAGGGGGAGGACCTGCTCATGGTGCGAAGAAATGGAGTGAAATTGTGGAGAATAGTATGGATACCTGTCAAACACTACCTGTGGAGGTGTTGGTGGATCAACCCCAGGTGAAAGTGGTGGAGGACATTCCAGAGGTGGTTAGCCCATGCCTGTCTTTGGAGGACCTGGGGCATCTGTTGGATGAGGCCTTGCCAGTGCTTAGTGAGGAAGGTAGCCCTGTGACTAAGGAGAGAGGAGGTGTGAGGACGCGATGGGTGCTGGTGAAAAAGATGTTAACGAGAAGGTGAGTGTGATTGTTAGAGCGGATGTGCATGAATGTGGAAAAGGTCAAGAAGATGATAGTGATATTGGTATGGATATTGTGATGTATCACGGAAAAGGTCAGTAGCATCTTCTGACGGGGAGGACATATTGACACCAGCACAGAGGTCTTGTAAAAATCCTTGGTAGTTGCATCACAGAAGGGGAAAGAAGGAGTTGCTTTTAAAGGACGAGTAAAAGGGGTAAAGGGGGAAGTGTGGGGTCATAGTGTGGGGTCATAGTAGAGGAATCACGAACCCCTGTGGTGACGCAACAACAAAGAACAAGAGGCAAACCCACAAAAGTCTTTTCAGGTGTTTAACTATTAATGTTAATGGAATGAGGGCTGAAATTAAGAGGAAGTGGGTAGGGGTGCCCTTAAGACGATTTGATATACAAGTGGGTTTTCTGCAAGAACACAACTTTAAGATTGGTAGAGATCTGCGTGTGGAGGGGTACAATGTGTTTGCTGGTTCGACTATGAGATTAAAGGGTGGGGTTGCAATAGTCATACAGGTGTCAAGCCCTTTTCAGTTGATGGCTTGGGAGGAAAGTGGGGATGGCAGGATAGTAAGGGTAGATGGGGAATGGGGAGGTATAAGGGTTAGCTTTGTTGGTGTATATATGCTGGCAGAGTTTAATAGAAAAATCAAGGAAGACTTTGTGAATGATCATCTCGTGTATGCTTTGCAGGGGCTGCCAGGAGTGGTGGTTGTGGGGGGGATGGATTGGAACTGTATCATTAGAGGTAAGGATGCAGAGCCTTGGGGAGCTGGATGTGTGTTGGGAGTATTGAGAGACATGTTGAATGGAGTGGGTTTAAAGGATGTAGTGAGGGGGAGGGCCGGGGTAGAATTCTTTCTTTAGCCAAGTTTATGCTGCTAGACTGGATAGGATTTATATAACAGATCAGGTTAGGGTAGTGGGGATTAATATCATAGATGTGGGATTTTCGGATCATAGAGGAATTATGGTGGATGCAAATAGGAAGGGGCGGTAAAATGGTTTAAGGGGTATTGGAAATTAAATGATAAATTGTTGAGTGTGTAGGGCCAACAAGAATCTTTTGTACATTGGTGGAGGGAGATTTGGGGCAGGGAAAAACTGAAGGAAGATGGTGAGGCTTTTCTGAATTGGTGGGAAAAGGTAGCAAAAGAAGGAATTCAGGGTTCTATAGGAGGTTGGGCAGGAGGAGTGTGCTGGTCTTATGGGTTGCAGAAATACGTGGAGGGATTATTGGGTGAGTGTTATGAAAGACAGGAACGTCTGCTTTGAAGGAAATTCGGGTTTTAAAGGATAAGTTGCGTAGTATTCAGAATGAGTGATTTGATGCCTGTCGTGTGCAAACAGGATAGATGACGTTTTATGGGGAGATAGACCGTCAAAATATGTGTTAAATAAGTGCAGGAAAAAGAGGGAGGGATGACAATTTCATGTGTGGAAGTAGGGGAAGATATGGGTGGATATATGAGGGGGCAGAGATTATGTAATACAGAAGCGATAAGCATGTGGATAAATGGTTTAAGGAGTATTGGGGTTGTGGACTGGTGAGTGAGCATGAGAGGGACATTGTACTGGAAGGGATAGTGAAAAGAGTGGGGATGGTGATAGAGCAAGCATGGCTGGACTTGTTAGTGAAGAGGAAGTATGGGAGGCTGTGAATGGTTTAAGTGAGGGAAAGGCACCAGGGTTAGATGGTATAATTAATTAATTTTATAAGGTACATTGGGAGGTTATAAAGGAATGCTTAGTTTTATTGTTTAATATAATGAAAGGGGAGGGTCGTATAGGGATAGGTCAAGGAACTGGGGTAGTGGTTTTGGTTCGGAAAAGAGGTAAGAAGGAAACCATGGGATAGGATAGGGGTCTTAAGGGCTATAAGTTTGGATTTGGGTGGAATTGGGCAGAGCATGAGAAGGGCTTTAATGTATGTAATGGTTGATTTTGTGTGTGAGTCACGGAGGGTAAGGGAGGTGGGGCACGAGAACACATTAGGGCAATAGCTGCAACTGTGATTAGAACAAGAAATAGGAATAGGTGGGTGTATGGGAGAAGATATGAAGACTTGTTCTCTAGTGAATATAGAGAGATGAATTTGCAGGTTATTGGGTGGGTGAGTGGGAGCAGGAAATGGCTTGACACCTGGAGGGGCGGGGGTTTCATCATGGTTTAAGTGTAATGTCAGTGGGAGGATTCTTGTGGGAGGGAATGTTAAAGAGAGAGATATAGTGTGTGCAAGTGATTTTGTGGGGGGTTAAACAGTGGTGGTAAGAATAGGGGGAGTGGGGATGGGGTTGACGGATGACGCATTGTTGTATTGAGGGGTTGACTTCATGACAATAGGATAGAATTAGATGAGTGAGTCGGGAATGCATGAACTTAATAGAATGTTGTGACTGACTTAGAGACTAATAATTCAGGGAAAATTTGTGGGTTTGCCTTGTATTGTGGCCGCTGTGGTGGCAGCGGAAGTGGTGCTGTGCACAGTTCCCAGAATATAAGGAATTTTAAGTTTCAATGTTGATCAATGTTGTACAAGCAAAAGTTGGTCTTTATTGTGGTAAAATGGATTGCTCGAGGGTGAGACTGAAGATTGAATGGTGAGTTGGGTGAATGGTGATTGGTTTGGAAACGAGCTAGAGTATGGAGCTCATGTAACATGGACACATCCATTATGATTGTAAGTACTGTTGTATGTTTTTGAGTTATCTTATATTATTAATATGCAGTACTAATATGTGTAATTTCTACTGTCAAGAGAAAGTCAGTAGTGTTTGAGAGTTGAAACAACGCTAGTCAGAATTATGGATTTCAAACGCTGACTTCTTAAATAGTTACGAGTATATTACTTGTACTTATATGAGTATTTACATGTACTAATTAAGGACAGCATTTTCAAGTAGACGGTATTAATGGTTGTTAGTAGTGGACATAGGTATGTATAAAAACTTTTACCCGATGGGGTACATTCATTTTGCAATTCTAGGCTGGCTGTTAGTTTTATTTTTTTTATTTTTACAACATAAAGTACTCTATGTTGCTCAGTTTTTGGAGTTTGGACTGATTTTTATGTAAAATTGTTCATTGATAAGCAGGCGGGATATAAGTTTCACCTTATGTTTGAAGGTGAGATACTACATTTTCGAGGGTAATAAAATATATAATGTATTTTAATTATAATTATGTTTACTTGTGGTATAGTAATTATGTGATATGATGAATTTGTGAATTAAGAAAGTGTATTTTTAAATAAAATATAAAAAAATATTCTGATTAATGCTCTCCTAAATGTCTACCTACCTCACCTAAACATATAGCTATAAGCTATGCTGATGACATCATGACCCATACAACAGGGCATAAAAAGATGAGTACCGTTCTTAATGAAGTTCGCAATTTGTAATCGACTGGCCTCGTAATATCTTCCTCTAAAACAAAGATATTAACAAGCAAACGACATCCCCACCCATCTATTTGCAGGGTGAAAACATTAGCTACGTTAAAACTTACAGATATCTTGGTGTAGATGTACCCTTTAACAAATCACTATACCACAACTAAATAAAAAATGGAAAGATAGACCTTAAAGCTGTTGCTGGCTACAACCCCAACTATGGTGCTAATGTGAGAATCGTGAGAATGATGTACATAGCCTATATTAGGTCCTTAATTGATTATGCTGCTCCCATGTTGATATTAGCTGAGAAAGTTCTCTCCGACCCTTGGAGTTAATGCAAAATGAAGCTCTCAGAATTATTCTGGCTGTCCCAAATCTGCAAAGGTTCTTAATATGAGGAAGGAGCTTGGTATTACTAGTATCTGTGATAGGATTGTTGAGATTAACACTGTACTTGGTATTAGAATGTTAAGAAATGAACCAGACACTGTCACAATGAATCTTACTAAATGTCTAGAAGTAAATACTCACAGATCTAAATGGATTGTGAAAACATGCAATACATTAAGTTTTACAACCTGCATGAATTGTATCACTGTAGGCAACAGGAGCATTTCACCCTCCATGGAAGATGTGTTCATTTAATACCACATACCTGCAAGCCCCTCCCAAGAAGCTCATTGCTAGTAATCCCTTCCTTAAATCACTTGTTAAAGCAACTGCTCCAGAAGAAAATTTTTCGCCTAGCTTGTAGTAATAAGTTATCACAAGTTATATACACTGATGGATCTAAACAGGAGTCTTCTGGCAGGGCTGCATCTGCTCTTGTTGCCACCTCCCTAGTTAAGAACAATAATAAATTTGTTGAACTAGGTATAAGAATTAACAACTGGCGTCTACACTGCAAACTGAATTGTTTGCAATCCTAATGGCACTAAAGCTAACTTATGACACTGAGCTTGACTCTATCATCATTACTGATTCTATGTCATCACTGAAGTCTCTTGGACTCATATAATGACTCTAACAGCATGCTCATTGGAGAAGCCAGGTATAGATACTAAAATCCGGGACAAAGGAATTAATGTACAATTGCTATGGATTCCATCACACATTGGATTACTCCTTCATGATAAAGTTGATATGTTAGCCAAGAAGAGTACCCAGAAGGAGAATGTGGAATATAACTTTGGTATATCTGTGTCTAGCATTAGGAATAACATTAGGAGAGAAATAAATAATGAAAATGATTGCTATAGGAATGCAGTTAGAAGCCTGAGTAAATCTACAACCCACTATGATAACATGAACATAGATAAGTATGTTTATGGAGCAACTTGTAATGTGAACAGACTGACTGATGTTGTAGTGGCCAGGTTTAGGCTTGGCTACAAGTACTTCTGGCAGTTTGGGAGACCACAGATGATGATCAAATTAAATGCAAATTATGTGATCAGGCATATGGTCACTGTCTTGAACACTATGTGCTTAATTGTCCACTTATTGAGGAATATAGAGATAGTATAATAACCTATGTGACATGTCAAGATATCTTATTAATGAAAATACGATTCCAGTTATACTAAGCAAATTTCCTAAAATTGCTTGTAACAGATAAGTGAACTGTAGATATAAATCCAAATGTACAATTGTTAACCCCTTTGGGGCCTAGTTCCGGGGCCCTTTTTGTGTATCCATATGCTCTTGCGCTACCGTCCACAGGATGGATATGGGGTGCACAAAAACTAGCCACTTCGGTGGCAAAATCTAAAAATCTAAATCTTCGTAGGACAATCCCCTTAGCTCTGGAACTAGCCTTGTCGCAAACCTTTGCACTTTATCTAATTGCTTGACGGCTTGGCCAGGTACGGGTTCCAAACTGGCGCTGCATACTCTAGTATGGGCCTGACATACACGGTGTAGTATGTTGAACGATTCCTTACTAAGGTATCGGAACGCTATTCTCAGGTTTGCCAGTCACCCGTATGCTGCAGCAGTTATATGGTTGAAATATGTCTGCGGTCTTCTTTGCCCTTCCCCGATCTTCATGACTTTGCATTTGGCGGGGTTAAATTCGAGAAGCCAGTTGCTGGACCAGGTGTTCAGCATGTCCAGGTCTCTTTGAAGTCCTGCCTGTGTATATGTGTGTGTGCATGTGTGTGTGTACTCACCTATTTGTACTCACATGTTTGTGGTTGCAGGCGTCGAGTCATAGCTCCTGGCCGGGCCTCTTTACTGATCGGTACTAGGTCCTCTCTCTCTCCCTGCTCCATGAGCTTTATCATACCTCGTCTTAAAACTATGTATAGTTCCTGCCTCCACTAGTCACTTGCCAGACTGTTTCACTTACTGACAACTCTACGACTAAAAAAATACTTCCTAACATCTCTTTGACTCATCTGAGTCTGGTTGTCCTTTATAATCTTGTTCCTTTCCAGATGCTCCACCACTCTCCTCCTGATAATTTTCTCCATGACTTTGCATACTATACACGTCAGTGACACTGGTCTATAGTTCAGTGCCTCGGTTCTGTCTCCTTTCTTAAAAAATGGGAACTACATTTGCCGTCTTCCATACCTCAGGTAGTTGCCCAGTTTCGAGTGATGTGTTGAAGATTGTGGTTAGTGGCACACAAAGCATCTCTGCTCCCTCTCTAAGGACCCACGGGGAGATGTTGTCCGGTTCCATCGCCTTTGAGGTATCAAGGTCACTTAGCAGCTTCTTCACCTCCTCCTCAGTTGTGTGTATGTCATCCAACATTTGTTGATATATCCCTTGTTGGTGTCCGCTCTGTTCTGTCTTCCCAGAGTCCTTCCTGTCTCCACTGTAAATACCTCCTTAAGTCTCATGTTGAGTTCCTCACATACCTCTTGATCGTTTCTTGTGAGTTCCCCACCTACTTTCCTCAGCCTGATCACCTGGTCTTTGACTGTTGTCTTCCTCCTAATGTGACTAGACAGCAGTTTCGGGTCGAGACTTGACTTTCGATGCTATGTCGTTTTCGTACTGTCGCTGGGCCTCCCTCCTTATCTGTGCATACTCGTTTCTGGCTTTTTGACTAATCTCCTTATTTTCCTGGGTCCTTTGTCTTCTGTACTTTTTCATTCTCTAGTGTGTGTGTGTGTGTGTGTGTGTGTGTGTACTCACCTAATTGTGGTTGCAGGGGTCGAGACTCAGCTCCTTTGTGTGTGTGTGTGTGTGTATGTGTGTGTGTGTACTCACCTAATTGTACTCACCTAATTGTGGTTACAGAGGTCGAGACTTAGCTCCTGGCCCCGCCTCTTCACTGACCGCTACTAGGTGCTCTCTCCCTGGCCATGAGCTTTATCATACCTCTTCTTAAAGCTATGTATGGATCCTGCCTCCACTACATCGCTTCCAAACTATTCCACTTCCTGACCACTCTGTGACTGAAAATACTTCCTAACAACCCTGTGATTCATCTGAGTTTTCAACTTCCAACTGTGTCCCCTTGTTGCTGTGTCCCATCTCTGGAACATTCTGTCTCTGTCCACCTTGTCAATTCCTCTCAGTATTTTATATGTCGTTATCATGTCGTCCCTATCTCTCCTGTCCTCAAGTGTCGTCAGGTCGATTTCCCTTAACCTCTCCTCATAGGCCATACCCCTTAGCTCCGGGACTAGTCTTGTTGCAAACCTTTGTACTTTCTCTAGTTTCTTTACATGCTTGGCTAGGTGTGGGTTCCAAACTGGTGCTGCATACCCCAATATGGGCCTAACGTACACAGTGTACAGGGTCCTGAACGATTCCTTATTAAGATGTCGGAATGCTGTTCTTAGGTTTGCTAGACACCCGTATGCTGCAGCAGTTATTTGGTTGATGTGCGCCTCAGGAGATGTGCCTGGTTTTATACTTACCCCAAGATCTTTTTCCTTGATTGAGGTTTGTAGTCTCTGGCCCCCTAGACTGTGCTCTGTCTGCGGTCTTCTTTGCCCTTCCCCAATCTTCATGACTTTGCACTTGGTGGGGTTGAATTCCAGGAGCTAATTGCTGGACCAGGCTCACAGCCTGTCCAGATCCTTTGTAGTTCTGCCTGGTCCTCGTCCGATTGAATTCTTCTCATCAACTTCACATCATCTACAAACAGGGACACTTTGGAGTCTATTCCTTCCGTCATGTCGTTCACAAATACCAGAAACAGCACTGGTCCTAGGACTGACCCCTGTGGAACCCCTCTCGTCACCGGCGCCCACTCTGACACCTCGCCACGCCACGTACCATGACTCGCTGCTGTCTTCCTGACAGGTATTCCCTGATCCATTGGAGTGCCTTCCTTGTTATCCCTGCCTGGTCCTCCAGTTTTTGCACTAATCTCTTGTGTGGAACTGTGTCAAACGCCTTCTTACAGTCCAAGGAAATGCAATCTACCCACCCCTCTCTCTCTTGTCTTACTGCTGTCACCCTGTCATAGAACTCCAGTAGGTTTGTAACACAGGATTTTCCGTGTGTGTGTGTGTGTGTGTGTTCTTACCTATTTGTGGTTCAGGAGTCGATTCACAGCTACTGGCCCCGCCTCTTCACTGGTCAATGTATGTGTATGTTTGTGTGTGTGTTATAATATTATTTACAAACAGAAATGCATAGAAAAAGAAAAAAAAAACGTGTTTTGAGGTTAGAAACGTTGATTCTTCAATGTTTATTTAAAAGATTATGCAGTGATACATAGTTTTCAGTAACGTGTATCACTATCTACTTTGATGTCCAATAAACACATTTACAGCAGTATGTTTCGTAGGCGAGTGCGTAATAAGAGTCACGGAGTATTCTTGCGTTAAGTGCGGTTTAGTTGACGTAGGTTGTCAAGACAACGGCTCCGCTACTCTGCCTTTCGGTAGATTTCTGTTACTTTCCCAGTATTTTATTATGAATGATTATTGTTTTGTTAGTAATGTTTGGTTGCACTGTTTGCTAGGAGGAATTTAACTGTGGTAAGTTTTAATAATTAAGGAGAGTGGAGATGTAAAACTAAATATTGAGGTGGTGATGTGAGCAACAGTTGGCAACTCTGGCGGCGGCGGCGACGACAACACGAATGCCGCTCAGTGTCGTGCTGGACCTCGCGCCGTGCACGTGGTGGAGGTGTTTCTATACTGCGCGATCTCTCACTAGCTGTTGCCGCGTGAGTTTACAAACTTGGCCGCAAGTGTGTGAAAAGTTGTAGGCTAGACATTGGTGAAGAGCGCGCGGGCGCTCTAACACACGGTTCTCAGAGCATGATAAAGCTCTCATGAAGTTTGTCATCGTGATATATGGACGACGTGAACTTCATGGATGAGAAAAGTTCACATTATTGATGCTAACAGTAGGCATGGACTGTGTCACACGTATTAATAATGTTAAGTGGCCACGACACCAATGTTGTCATGGACAAAACTGACATAATTAAAATGATATAAAGAAGTGTTTATATGGAACTTTGAACAGTACCTCAGAGGAACTTTGGTAGACGAGGGTAGACAGTGACACTGTAAGTATAGACAGTATGACACTGTAGGTTGTGACAACAGTGTAAGTTATGACACCAATGACACAATAACACTGTAGGTTATAACACCAGTGACAATAACACTGCAGTGTTATGACACCAATAACACTACAGGTTATAACACACACCAGTGACACAACAGTGCACATTATGACATGTGAGATGCGCAACATTGCACTACTCTTTAAGGTATGTGAGAGGTACAGTAGAGCACAACTCGCCAGGGCGTGATAAATGCAGCACAGCGCTACTCTCCCGGGCATGAGAAGTGCAACACAGCACTCTCCTGGGTACGTCAGAGGTGCAATATACTACTCTCCTCCAGTGTATATGATATACTTATTTCTGGGGAAATTACTTATGTTGCCGATCTAGTTATATTAATATTACCAATAGTTACCAAATTGTTAAGAGGGAATTACTGTTTATTTTTCAGTATATTATATATTTCGTGTTCTCATCCACTCATAATATGTCAGTTACGATACACTGAAGTAACCTATGGGACTTATCCAGATAGTTATACAATATGGGTAAATTATGGAATTCACTTAAAAGAATAGAAAAAGACTTTCCAAAAGTCTTTTTTACTGGGTTCATAGGACACAAAATTCAGTTTGTCAATATTTAACTTTATTGCATTTAGTTATCCACTGTCTGAGGTCTGAGTAGCAAAGCTCTGTATGAACCTGGCAGTGGCCTGTTAGGCAACACTCGCCTCACACTGAGTGTCCGTGGTTCGATCCCCAACAAGGGTGGAAATATTGGCGTGTTTTCTGTCTTATACCTTTAAAATTACAGTATAAGAGGAAAGTGAAATAACTGAAGGGAAATACTATTGATGAGAATAAGTTAGGGATATGTAACTTAGAACACAGCTGTATCGCATACTCAGAACACACTACCGTTCTCACTAACAGTTGACTCATCTGTCTTAACTCCTAGCTCTGGCAGAACTGTTTCTATGTTTTTTTCCATATTACTTCCTCTCTTCTTCGTTTCTCTTTCTCTTCCTAACTAAAATGTTAAAATTTACTGTATATATCATAAAAAGTAGTCGGTGATCTTCCCAGTCCATGAACTTACTATGAGGATATGACCTCAGTTCCGTCCCAGTGTATGTGAGAGATGCTGCACTACTCTCCTGGGTATGTGAGAGATGCTTCACTACTCTCCTGGGTATGTGAGAGATGCTGCACTACTCTCCTGGGTATGTGAGAGATGCTTCACTACTCTCCTGGGTATGTGAGAGATGCTGCACTACTCTCCTGGGTATGTGAGAGATGCTTCACTACTCTCCTGGGTATGTGAGAGATGCTGCACTACTCTCCTGGGTATGTGAGAGATGCTGCACTACTCTCCTGGGTATGTGAGAGATGCTTCACTACTCTCCTGGGTATGTGAGAGGTGCAACACTACGCTCCTGGGTATGTGAGAGGTGCTGCATTACTCTCCTGGGTATGTGAGAGGTGCTGCATTACTCTCCTGGACATATGAGAGGTGCAACACAACACTACTCTCCTGGACATATGAGAGGTGCAACACAACACTACTCTCCTGGGTATGTGAGAGGTGCAACACTACTCGCCTGGGTATGTGAGAGGTGCTGCATTACTCTCCTGGGTATGTGAGAGATGCTGCATTACTCTCCTGGGTATGTGAGAGGTGCTGCATTACTCTCCTGGGTATGTGAGAGGTGCAACACTACTCTCCTGGACATATGAGAGGTACAACACTACTCTCCTGGGTATGTGAGAGGTGCTGCATTACTCTCCTGGGTATGTGAGAGGTGCAACACTACTCTCCTGGGTATGTGAGAGGTGCTGCATTACTCTCCTGGGTATGTGAGAGGTGCAACACTACTCTCCTGGGTATGTGAGAGGTGCTGCATTACTCTCCTGGGTATGTGAGAGGTGCAACACTACTCTCCTGGGTATGTGAGAGGTGCTGCATTACTCTCCTGGGTATGTGAGAGGTGCAACACTACTCTCCTGGGTATGTGAGAGGTGCTGCATTACTCTCCTGGGTATGTGAGAGGTGCAACACTACTCTCCTGGACATATGAGAGGTACAACACTACTCTCCTGGGTATGTGAGAGGTGCAACACTACTCTCCTGGGTATGTGAGAGGTGCAACACTACTCTCCTGGGTATATGAGAGGTGCAACACTACTCTCCTGGGTATGTGAGAGGTGCAACACTACTCTCCTGGGTATGTGAGAGGTGCAACACTACTCTCCTGGGTATATGAGAGGTGCAACACTAATCTCCTGGATATGTGAGAGGTACAACACTACTCTCCTGGGTATATGAGAGGTACAACACTACTCTCCTGGGTATGTGAGAGGTGCAATACTACTCTCCTGGGTATGTGAGAGGTGCAACACTACTCTCCTGGGTATGTGAGAGGTACAACACTACTCTCCTGGGTATGTGAGAGGTACAACACTACTCTCCTGGGTATGTGAGAGGTGCAACACTACTCTCCTGGGTATGTGAGAGGTACAACACTACTCTCCTGGGTATGTGAGAGGTGCAACACAATAATACTCTCACATACCGTACTACTGGCTCGTGGCAGTAAGTGATTTACACGCCTAAACAATTACATTCACCCATGCGATACAGGGGAAGAATTTTTTTTATATATTTGGTTATGTTTCCATGTAATTTGATTACCAATTTCAGCAGGCATTTAGGCATAGAACCAGTTTTTTTTTTTTTTTTTTTTTTTAGCCCAATTCATGGATCAAAATTCTTTTCATTCCGACATTTTTCGATGGGATGTGCTATTAAGGTTGGTCCAAGACCACAGGGTGACGTTAATATTGTTTGCTGTCTTACAAATTTTTTTTTGACCTGTTTTGGCGTGTGCTGTGCCATGAATTTTGTGGACTTTGATGAAATGATTCTTAAGCACTTCTATTGAATGTACAGACCTCCCAGATGTACAGACCTCCCAGATGTACAGACCTCCCAGATGTATGTTTCTTAATGACACTAATGTGACAGGGACTCACCTGAGGATCCTCCGCCCGGCCCCTCCGCTAGGCGCTCCCTCCCAGGAGTATACATGGAGAGGGTTCCGGGGGTCAACGCCCTCGCGGTCCGGTCTGTGACCAGGCCTCCTGGTGGATCAGGGTCTGATCAACCAGGCTGTTACTGCTGGCCTCGCGTAAACCAACGTACGAACCACAGCCAGGCTGATCAGGTACTGACTAGGTGCCTGTCCAGCGCCTTCTTGAAGACAGCCATGGGTCTACTGGTAATCCCCTGCTGTATAACCCCTGTGGTTTAGCGCTTCTATTTGATTATAATAATAATACTGGTAATCCCCCTTATGTATGCTGGGAGGCAGTTGAACAGTCTTGGGCCCCTGACACTTATTGTGTTGTCTCTTAGTGTACTCGTGGCACCCATGCTTTTCATTGGGGGAATGTTGCATCTCCTGCCGAGTCTTTTGTTTGCTTTCATAGGGAGTAATTTTCGTGTGCAAGTTTGGTACTAATCTCTCTTGGATTTTCCAAGTGTATATTATCATGCATCTTTCTCGCCTGCGTTCCAGGGAATATCGTACTTGTGTGCCGTGAAAGTTCTCTGTACAGTCTCCAGTTCAGAAATTTCGCCTCTCTTGAAGGGGGCAGTTAGTGTACAGCAGTATTCCAGCCTAGAGAGAACAAGCGATTTGAAGAGAATCATCATGGGCTTGGGGTCCCTAGTTTTGAAGGTTCTCATTATCTCTCCTTTCATTTTTTCTAGCAGATGAGGCAGATACATTGCTGTGGTCTTTGAAGGTGAGATCCTCCGACATTATCATTCCCAGGTCCTTCACATTATTTTTTTCGCTCTATTGTGTGGTTAGAACTTGTTGTATACCCTGATAGTTTTAATTTTCTCAAGTTTTCCATATCTGAGTAGTTGACATTTCTCTTCATTGAACTTTATATTGTTTTCAGTGGCCCATTTGAAGATTTGATTGATGTCCGCTTGGAGTCTTGCGGTGTCTTCGATGGAGGTCACTGTCATGACAATTCGGATGTCATCTGCAAAGGAAGGCACGGAGCTATGGCTTACATCTCTGTCAGATTTGAGGATGAGGAATATGATGGGAGCGAGTACTGTGCCTTGTGGAACAGAGCTTTACACTGTAGCTGCCTCAGACTTTATTTACTGTTACTCTGTGTTCTTTTTGATAGGAAGTTATAAATCCATCTACCAACTTTTCCTGTTATTCCTTTATCACGCATTTTGTGCGCTGTTACACTGTGGTTGTACTTGTCGAAGGCTTTCGCAAAGTCTGTGTATACTACATCTGTATTTTGTTTATCCTTCTCATAGTGGTCCAGTAGCTGAGACAGGCAGGAGCCACCTGCTGAAAACCCGTGTTGCCCTGGGTTGTGTAATTGGTGGGTATCTAGGTGGTTGGCGATCTTTCTTCTTAGAACCCTTTCAAAGATTTTTATGATAGGGGATGTTAGTGCTATTATTCTGTAATTCTTTGCAATTGCTTTACTGCCACCTTTGTGGAGTGGGGCTATGTCTGTTGCTTTTAGTGTGTGTGGGATGACCCCTGTGTCCATGTTCCCTCTCCATAGAATGCTGAAGGCACGTGACAGGGGCTTCTTGCAATTCTTGATGAACACAGTTCCAAAAGTCCAGGCTGGAGGCAAAGTGCATGGGCATATCATTTATTGCCTTTTCGAAGTCTTGTGGTGTTAAGATAATATCAAGAGATTTTTGAGATGACCAAATTTTGCGTCTTGTCAACCCTTAGTCTGGTTAACTGCTCGCTGAACACTGAGTCGTATTGGGACTTTAGTATCTCACTCATTTCTTGGCTGTCATCTGCGTAGATCCCATCTCGCCTAAGCAGAGGCCCAATACTGGATGTTATTTTTCCCTTAGATTTGGCATAAGAGAAGAAGTATTTGGGATTTCTTTCAATTTCCTTTATGGCTTTTAGTTCTTCCTGAGATTCTTGTCTCCTCTAAGATTCCGTAAGCTTAAGTTCGATATTTGCTAGTTCTCTGACCAGTGCCTCCCTTCGTATTTGAGATATACTGGCCTCTCTCAGCAGCTCTGTGATTCTTCGTCTTTGCCTGTATAGGGAGCGTCTCTCTAGTTAACATCTTTTCTTTTTCTAAATGGAATGTGCCTTGAGCAGACCTCAAGTGCCACAGAGTTATTTTTTTCTAGGCAAAGGTTCGGATCCGTGTTGTTTAGGATATCTTCTCAGCTTGTTTCATTTAGAACATGGTCGACTTGTTCCCATTGTATGTTTTTGTTATTGAAGTTGAATTTTGTGAAGGCACCCTCATAACTGATCACATTTTGCTGGTCAGGAGCCCTGTGCATACATGTCTGTACCTCTGTTTTGTTGTGAGTGTATTGTCTTTGATACGGTTATATGTATCAGATCATTGTTAGTGAAGATGAGGTCCAGCGCTAAACCAGTAGGGTTTTTATAGCGCCTGTGGACTATGAGGCATTCAGATTCGATCCAAGGAAGGGGAAGTCCAGTTCCTTGGATCAAGAGCCACTAACCGGCATCAAGGCAAAGTAATGCAAAATTTACCATTTCGAGATTAAAAGTGGCAAAATGGCACCAACACACTCCATTAACAACACTAATCCTTAATTAGGATACATAAGTGTTGAAATTTGAAAGCCAGTCATACGAGGCAGTGTCAGTTATTCCACACACCCTCACTAAGTAATAGTTGAACAAGATTGAAAATTTGAAGCGGATCAAAGGAGGCATTCTGCAGTTATTACAGGTGTTCCAGCAATTCCAAGTGTGATCAAAATATTTAGTGCATCGACAAATTTGCCCACACAGAAAGTAAAGTTAATGGGCAGTATCCTGGCAGTAAGATGCAGCAGCCATTAAATACTGAAGCCATTCAGAAGAGGTTGACTCAAATATATTTAACGTGAATTATCGGTAATTAAAACGTCACACTATTTTACATACAAAACTGGAAGATGTGGACCTACACATAATAACTTCCTCTCTTCAGTTGTCGAATTAACAAGCATTTTTCTTGAGGATTTTGGGAGTCATCAGAGCTATTCTCGGATGATGGGAATGAGTTCAGAAACTGGTCAAATGCCAACTGTTCCTAGAATCTTCTGTTTACCGGACACAAGCATTGAAAACCTGAAGACTATCTGTGGAGACCTTCTTGTGTTATACAAGCGAAAAGTTGGAAGAAAAAAAATCAGGCAACTATTTAAAGGTCGCTCTTCGGGGATAACTAATAAGTTCAGTTATCGGATTATAATATACATACACATGCCTACAAACATAGATCGTGAAGGTCATGAGAGCGGACAAAATATCGGAGACAATGGTCATCAGGCTGATCATGCAATGACGGAATATTCGCCTCCACATATAGACTCTCGACAGGGGACGAAAATCACCTAGACACAAACGTAATCCCTGATGATGAAATAGATCAAGTTTAGAAAGAACTGTAAGAAATGTCGAAGAATATATCTTGTCGCCATAATCTAGTTTCCTTAGGATTAGGGCAGAATGAAGCCAAAGGAGAGTTCATTGATCTGCCCCCTAAGATGAGTTCAGCCGGCTATGGTAAGTTGCTGTCAGGGAGGTAATGTGAGGTTTCCAGGACAGCCGGCGATCGGGACCATTTATCAAGTTCAGGGATATGGGAACCATATAGGTACAATGGAGTATCAGAGACAACAGAACATCTGGTGAAAGTAATCTGGTGTGTTTTAGCACCAATGGGAAACACTGTTGACAACATTCTAGAGTGATCAACAAAATGTGATCAGCCGCGAGGGAGCTTTCTCCAAATTCAACTTCAATAACAAAAACATAAGGTGGGACCAAGTAAACCAAGTCCTAAATGATATAAACTGGGAAGATTGCCTAAGCATCACGGATCCCAACCTATGTCTAGAACAAATTAACTCTGTGGTACTCGAGGTTTGCTCAAGGCAAATTCCCTTAAGGAAAAGGAGGAGAAGATGCAAACTAGAAAGAGAGAGGCGCTCCCTATACAGACGAAGGCAAAGAATAACGGAGCGGCTACAGGAGGCCAATATCTCTGAAATACGTAGGGAGACACTAGTCAGAGAAATAGCAAACATTGAATTAAAACTAAAGGAATCTTACAGGAACCAAGAGACATGGGAAGAACAAAAAGCCATAAATGAAATTGAAAGAAATCCAAAGTATTTCTTTTCCTATGCAAAATCAAAGTCGAGAACAACAACCAGTATTGGGCCCCTACTTAAACGGGATGGGTCCTACACAGATGACAGCAAGGAAATGAGTGAGTTACTTAAGTCCCAGTATGACTCGGTTTTTAGCGAGCCACTAACCAGACTGAAAATCGAAAACCTAAATGAATTTTTTATGAGAGTGCCACAAAATCTGACATCACCACGATGCCAAATGACTTCGAAAAGGCAATAAATGACATGCCCATGCACTCTGCTCCAGGCCCAGACTCATGGAACTCTGTGTTCATCAAGAACTGCAAGAAGCCCCTATCACATGCTTTTAACATCTTATGGAGAGGGAGCATGGACACTGGGATCGTCCCGCAGCTACTAAAAACAACAGACATAGCCCCGCTCCACAAAGGGGGCAGTAAAGCAATAGCAAAGAACTACAGACAATTGCGCTAACGTCCCATATCATAAAAATCTTTGAAAGGGTTCTAAGAAGCAAGATTGCCACCCATCTTGATACCCATCAATTGCACAACCCAGGGGGTTTAGCGCTCCCCCATAATTATAATAATAATAATAATGCAAAACCCAGGACAGCATGGGTTTAGAGCAGGCCGCTCCTGTATGTCCCAACTACTGGACCACTACGACAAGGTCCTGGATGCTCTAGAAGATAAACAGAATGCTGATGTTATATACACAGATTTTGCAAAAGCCTTTGACAAGTGTGACCATGGTGTAATAGCACACAAAATGCATGATAAAGGAATAACAGGAAAAGTTGGTAGATGGATCTATAATTTCCTAACATGTAGAACACAAAGAGTAGTAGTAAACAGAGTAAAGTCTGAGGCAGCTACTGTGAAAAGCTCTGTTCCACAAGGCACAGTACTCGCTTCCATCCTATTCCTCATCCTCATATCAGATATTGACATGGATATATGCCAGATGACACCCGAATCTGTATGACAGTGTCCACCGTTGAAGACACTGCAAGACTCCAAGCAGACATAAATCAAATCTTTAAATGGGCTGCAGAAAACAATATGAAGTTCAATGATGAGAAATTTCAATTACTCAGATACGGAAAACGTGAAGACATTAAAATCTCATCTGAGTACAAAACTAATTCCAACCACACAATAGAGCGAAAAACTAATGTCAAAGACCTGGGAGTGATCATGTCAGAGGATCTCACCTTCAAGGACCATAACAAAGTAGCAATTGCATCTGCTCGAAAAATGACAGGATGGATAATGAGAACCTTCAAAACCAGGGATGCCAAGCCCATGTTGACACTTTACAGATCGCTTGTTCTATCTAGGCTGGAATATTGCTGCACACTAACGGCACCTTTCAAGGCGGGTGAAATTGCTGACCTTGAAAATGTGCAGAGAACCTTCACCGCACGCATAAGTGCGATAAACCACCTCAACTACTGGGAACGCTTGAAGTTCCTAAACCTGTACTCTCTAGAACGCAGGCGGGAGAGATACATTATTATATACTCATGGAAAATTCTCAAGGGCTTAGTACCAAACTTGCACACAAAAATCACTCCCTACGAAAGCAAAAGACTCAGCAGGCGATGTAACATCCCCCCAATGAAGAGCAGGGGTGCCACTAGCACGTTGAGGGAGAACACAATAAGTGTCAGGGGCCCAAGATTGTTCAACTACCTGTCAGCATACATCAGGGGGATTACCAACAAACCCCTGGCTGTCTTCAAGCAGGCACTGGACAGGCACCTAAAGTCGGTACCTGACCAGCCGGGCTGTGGTTCGTACGTTGGACTGCGTGCGACCAGCAGTAACAGCCTGGTTGATCAGGCTCTGGTCCAACAGGAGGCCTGGTCACGGACCGGGCCGCGGGGGCGTTGACCCCTGGAATTCTCTCCAGGTCTCCAGGTATTACTAGGTGGAAGTCTGTGCCTGCACAAGCTATAGCAAAGTAATCAACATAAAGTGATAACCATATATTAGATGGGAGAACAGAGGCCAGATCATTTATAACTAGTAGAAAAAGAGTGGTGCTAAGGACACATCCCTGAGGTACACCCACAGTTTGGACAAAGTCTGGGGAAAGCAAATTATTAACCCGAACACAGAAATGTCTCTCAGACAAGAAGTTTTTAAGGAAAATTGGCAGATTCCCCTGGAGGCCTAAGGAACCATTCATCTACAGGCCTAAGGAATGAGCTTGGGCCAAGATGTTATATCTCCAAATAGTATCATGTGCCTTTTCAAGATCAAAAAAAGACTGCGATAACCGAATGGTTACTAGCAGGCATTAAGAACATAGTGGAGTAAGGAGTCAGTAGTGGAGCGGCACTTAGGAAAGTCAAAATGACGAGTCGAAAGACTAATGCATGTCTCTAAATACTAGATGTTCCATCAACTTGCAAACTGCACTGGTAAGAGCAATAGGGTAATAGTTAGAGGCATCATGGCCCACAGTACCCGGTTTATGAAAAGGCAGTACAAAGGCAGTTTTGCACAGATGGGGAAGAACCCCTTTGCTACCAAACAAAATTAAAAAGATTAATGGGACTACGAGGGCTGACTGATGTAAATGCTGAAGGATATGAATATGACTGCCATCAGGTCCAGCTGCCAACGATCGGCAAGTTAAAAGTGTTGTCTCTAGTTCTAGAAACTCAAAGGCACATTGTAAGACTCTTCCCTGCTAGAAGAAAAGTCTAAAGACATTAACTCTGAGGGGGCATAGATGGAGCCCCTGAGATATGGAAAAAATGATTTCTAATTTCTGTGGCAATTTCAAGAGGGCTTGCAATGCTGACACTAGCAACCCTAAGAATGGAAGCCAGATCTGAAGAGTAGGTGCCACTTTTTTCCAAACTGCAGTCATAGAGGAAGCCGAAATAATGGTAGAAACAATCCCACAAAGAAATGCGTTTAGCTTTATGGATGACACATCGGGCAGCCGCCCTTGCCCGCTTAAAATGAAGGACCTGTTCTGTGGCCCTATTGTAACAATATCAGCCCCATGCAGCACGTTTCAAATGCACTGCATGAACACAAGCAGGAGACCACCAAGGCATGAATTTCTAAGGGTGTCTACCTGAGGTTTGAGGGATTGCATTTGAGGCTGCGGTTAAAACCGAGGACAAAAATAGTGGTAATAGCTCAGCAGTTGAGAATAAAGGAGGTTCTTCACTAAAAAAAAATTGATATGAGTAAAGGGCCCAATTCGCCTGTTCAAACTGCCAACTTGGGCTACGAGGAGGTCGAGAATACATATGAGAAGTAGGATAGGAAAATTGTCACTGTCATGTAAATCAGGGAGCACAGACCAGATAAAGTAGACTGCAGTTGAGGAGCAAATTGAGAGACCTGTGCAAGAGAATTTGAGTGCGAGGGTCGAAATGAGTGGGAGTACCTATATTTAAAACAAGGAGGGGAAGAGAAGTGAGAAGAGCCTCTGATTGCTACGAATCACAGTGAGCCCCTTCCCCTGCCAAAGGAAATGACCATTAAAATCTAATAAGAGGAGAGGAGGAGGAGGTAGCGAAGAAATCAGATGCCACATCAAAAATAAATAATGACCAAGGAGAAAGATAAAAAGAGCAGGCTGTATACAACTTGCCCAAGTCAATGCAGGTTATGGTGTGATGCAGTGAAGTATGGACAAGGACCTGAAAATGTGGTATACCATGGCGAACGAAAAGTGCACTTTCATTAAAATCCCATCGGGAAAAGGATGTGATGAATATAATCAGATATAGCCCGAGACACGACGGAAAACAGTGAAGAACAATTTTGGTCTTGCAAACACAAATGGGGAAAACTGGAAGAGCAACATATGAAGCTCACCCTGATTACCCCTGAGGCCTCGAGTATTGCACTGTAAATACGCCAGGATCAGCTAATAGAGCGTAACAGTAACTAATATTTTGCAGTTGTCTATGGACCAGGAGGGTTAGTAAAGTCAACATGCAGAGGCACTGGGAAACTAGTAAGGAGCAAAGAATTGAGATGGCATGAAGGCAGTGTGAAAGGCACTGAAGGTGAGAATGTGTAGTGGCGGGGTGTGGACAAGTGTCCATTATAGGTGTTGTCTCCTAGATAAACGCGGAGAAGGCTCCAATAGTTTCAGAAGAGTGAGAAGGTGGAGAGAGCATGGCAGTGGAGGGAGATGTAGATTGGTAAATATGGAGAAACAACAGAAGACACCATAGAAGAGGTAGAGGTGTCTTCGGAGGCAGAAATTTCCAGAGGGATAGACAATGGAGCAACTGTACTTAGGGTGAATGGACCTCCACAACAGTATCAGATGCATCTCAGAGATAGAGGAAGAATAACGTTTGGGTATGTCACGTGGTTTTGGGGTTGAATGAGATTTAGACGTAAATGAAGGTGTAGACTTAGGAGGGGAGTGTAGACATTGAAACATGTGAGTGGGAAGGTGAAGAAGTAGGGACAGTAAGAGATGAAGCTAGAACCTCAAAGCCCACTTAAGGCAAGAGGGAGGGTGGCTGCAGGATGGACTGCTATGGTCAGCAGCAACACAGACAAAGCATTCTGCCACTGACCTGCAATATTTGGACAAGTGGCTGAAGAACCAGCATTTCCTACATTATTGCAGGGTAGGGATCACTTCCCTACCCTGCAGGCATTATTCCACTACATAAACAGATGGTGGAAGTTTACGGCTGTCAAAAGTTAGCCTCGTATTGCAAGGACAGCGTCTCCATTCGCGGGCAAGGACCGGATATTTAGGAGCTCCAGATGCTCCAGAATGTCTTCATTACACGCAAGAAAGTCGCGTTGTACGATCGTATGTGGAAAGATAATAGATCCACAGTAAGAAGAGAGAGAACAAGTGATTTAAAGAGAATCATCAATGAATTACCATCCCTTGTTTTGAAGGTTTTCGTTATCCATCCTATTGTTGGTGTTTTTGAAGTGAGATACGGACTCCAGTGGAAATAAGTCACTGACTTTTTTTTGGGTTATCCTAGATAACCTACATATATGCTGCTATGTATGATTATTTATGCATGTGCATGAACTTATTCTGACATTATCACTCCCAAGTCCTTCACATTAGTTTTTCGTTCTATTGCCTGGTTAGAACCCATGTCACTGCGACATGGGTTACCACTGATACCTCTGCCTTGCCTCAGAGAATTTCCCCTCCCTATCTGTTGCTGTCTTGCAACATTGCATAGCTCCTGACGACACATGAGTGCAAAAGATCTAGAGGTAAAGATTTCCATCCTCATGTGACTTGTTTTGCATATTACTGTATATTGGGGAATAATTAGTCACAGTCGCCGTCTGGTTGAATCCTCCCTTATACACAACTTTCCCTGTATGAATCTTAGCCCTGGCTTTGTCTCTGTTGATGCTTTCCTCTCCCATTACATTGTTAAATGCTCCAAACTTCAGAACACCCGTGACTTAACCTGATTCCTTCCCCTTCTATCTCTTCCCCCTTCTCCTCTTCTTTCTCCTCTCGAGCTTGAGCTTGATTTGACCTGAGCGTCGGTAAGGTGGGGAAGGAAGAAGGATGGGTAAGGATGGAAATTGGGAAGTAGGTGGGAGGGGGGGGGAAAGAGGTTAGGGTTGTAAAGGTAAGTGGCCTATCCACTTTGGCGCAACATAATAAGTGTATGTGTATGTAGAGTTATACATAAGTAAATTTTAAGAGGAGGTTATGCCTTTATCCCTTCAGTCGCACACAGGTATACTGTTGTATCACAGTATGTTACTGAGTTGCAAGAAAGCATATTTCTCCTCTGTGTTTTCTTTCTTTTCTTTTGCCTTGTATTTGTCCTTTATTTATTTTTCATTTTTTCCCCCTGTGTGTTCTTGTCCTTTCCCTATGCGGGCAGCCAGCTTTATTGCAGTGCTACTACTACTTCCACTACCAGTACTACTTCCACTACTACTTCCACTACCACTACTACTTCCACTACTACTTCCACTACCACTACTACTTCCACTATTACTCCTCCACCACTTTCTTGTGCCCTTCCCTGTCTGCTGGCCTATATATAACCCCTTCTACCTGTTCTTTGTGTTAGTGTGACTTTGTAAATGGTCCAAGTCGGACCGAAACGTCGTCGTAAGCTCCTCTCTTCTATGTGCGGGTTGTGTGTGTACTTAGTCTCATATTAGGTAGTGAGATGTAGCTGAACACTGTATTCCCACTAAGAAGTTCAGTGATGTCTGACCTGCAGCTTCAAGTGATGTGGTGGCGAGGGTGAGCAGCGTATAGTACGTTGAAATATAAGTGGTGTGTAGGGGAGACCACATCTGTCCCCTTTTGTTGTTCTTGGAAAACATGAGTGGTTGAGTTCTGACAACGTGCGTGCGCGAAGTGCGAATGTTCACCTTATGTAAGCATGCATGTTATATTGAATATATGTAGTATACACTTTGGGATAGGGATATGTGTATGCATATGTGCAAATGTATGCATGTATTCTTGTGCTTATGTACACATACGTATACTTGTGCATGTGTAAACATGCATATGAATGGATTCGTGTGTATATATATGTGTGTGGCTATGTGCGTATGTATCCCTGTATGATGTGTGCTTATATACATGTGCACGTATGTATACACGCTCGTATATCAGAAGAATCGAGGCAATCACAGGGCGATGTTTTCACTTAAAATAATGTCAATATTTAGTGTGTATAAACATTTTTCTTGAAGGAATGTTTGGCCAGTTTATATCAGGGAGACCAATAGAACAATGTTAATGAAAGTTAGACAAGTTATTGTCTAGAGACACGACACAACAGTCCATAATAATGAAACAAAGTAATATTTTAAATTAAACTTAATATTAAATATTATAGATTTTTTGATACAAAAATAAACGGTTTAAGATAATTTCATGAAAATTGATTTAGTATATGTTTATAATATTTGTCATGGCGAGTTCTTTTACCTAATACTTAAAATTCATAGTGGTTAAAGAGCAAGTATAATAGTCCAAAAAATTGTATTAATGAAATTACAAAATTACAGGCTACAAAGCCTACTGAAATAACATTCTCAGTAAGATGAACTGATGTTGAATGTTTGAAGCTGATCAGAATAGGCTTTCTCCAGTCACCACACCGTAACAAAATCTGGGAATGGTCTTTGTAACATTGTTCCTTAGACTCCCACACATGTAAACAGTCGCATGAATCTTGATCTAGACGCAGTACACCATTTTTGCAAAATTGAAGTTGATCGAATAAGGCATTATAAAGTTATGAGTGAAATTTTTTATTATTTTCTGAAATTCCTGAAAATAGTACCTCTCAAGGAAGGTTCCTTGATGCTGGTGAGGGGCTCTTGATCTTGGGAATTGGATCTGTGCTCCAGTTCCCTGAATTAAGCCTGAATACCTTCCACATCCCCCCACAGGCGTTGTATAATCCTACGGGTTTAGCGCTTCCCTCTTGATTATAATAATAAAACTGAAAATAGTCTTGGGCAGTTGTTCATACCGCTTCGAGTGCCTGTACCCACTCAGTTGTCTTAATTTTTTAATACCTGCCGTATCAAAAATTACTTAATTTCTTTTCGGGAATTTGTCTATTTTTGCAGAGTGAGATACTGAAGTCTCAAAATGACTCATTGTTTAGCGAGCTGTAAATCGGACAAAGGGTCGAGAATCTAAAATAATTTTTTATGATCGAAACTCAAAATTTAGTTAATTCTAGAATTTTTTATATAACTCCTAACACCACAGGACCTACCCATGCACTCTACCCCAGGCCCAGACTCGTGGAACTCAGTTTTCATCAAGAACTGCAAGAAACCCCTTTCATGTGCCTTATATATTCAATGGAGAAGGAGCATGGACATGGGGATAAAGCCCCACTCCACAAAGGTGGCAGTAAAGCAGTTGCAAAGAATTATAGACCGATACCACTTAAGTCCCACATCATAAAAATCTTTGAAAGAATTGTAAAAAGCAAGGTTGCCAACCACTTGGATACCCAACAATTGCACAACCCAGGGCAGCATGAGTTTCGAGCAGGTTGCAGGAGCAACCTGCTCGAAACAGGTGAAACCATAACAAATCTTGAACATGGTTAATCAGCCTGGTCACACAAACAGCCAGAAATTAGTTCACAGCAATTGTGGGGGATTTTCGCAAGAACATAATCTCGAAATTAATATTCCACCCACACTTGGGGGAGAACTCTTGAAACAAACAAATTGCAACTTACTGAAGTTGATGTATCTTGGAGATTTTTGGGACTAAAGGAACACTGGGGTCGCAAACAATGTCCCTTCTTCAGTGCTCATCGTCTCAGCTCCAGGTCCCTGGATTACAACAACAACAAGGATTCGCAGGTAAGAACCCACGTGTGGTGAGGGGGAAGTGGTGATAAGCGAAGAATAGGTGCGGGAGAGGAAATAATTTAGAAAAAGGAAAAGAGTCAGGACTAAACCCAACCTCCCTGGATTAGGAATATATGGTTCCTGTATATTATGAAAATTTACACCAGTAAAACTGACTATTAAGAGACTGTATAATTGTAAATCTAAGTGGACTTGTTTAAGTATTTTGTTTTGTCTACTAGGTTATAATTATTAATCAAATTATTTCATAGACAAAAATTATTGCACTTAATTTATTGCATTTGTAGTACATCCTAGGTCCGCCTCCAGTGTTAGATAATACACATCATTGTTTCTTCAGTTTCCTTATATTGGAAAGTTCCAGATGTATTTCCTCTGCACTTGTCTTGTAGTACAATATAAGTGAAGAGGAGAGTAGTACAATACTCACCTATTTTGTACCCACATATTTATTTAAATTTGGTGATATTTATGGGTGAGCAACACATTTTCCTCGTCAGAATATTAATTCCTACAATATTACAATAATTCCACTTTACTTAATTAACATACGTGATATAACTAAATTAGATTGCATATGCTGGTTCCCTGTGACTTATCACCTTTTAAAAGTCACATAAACATTACACACCTGCACTATTATATGAACATTATTATCCCTAACAATTATTACATTTAAATCATAGGAAAATGATCAAAATTTTCCACATTGCAGCTGGGTGGAGGTCACTGTAGACGACTTAAATCGTTCGTTCTTCTATGAGTCAATACCAGCCAGGTCGAGCTTGAGTTGCTGTTCTCCTAGTTTGTCTTATTACAACTTCTTCATCCTGCTGTGGATCTATACGATCTTAGAACGCGACTTTCCTGTGTGTAATGAAGACATTCTGGAGCTCCAGAACCTCCGGTACTTGCCCGTGAATGGAGGCGCTGTCCTTGCAATATAGCTAGGCTAACTTTTGACAGCGGTAAACTGTCACCATCTGTTTATGCCTGCAGGGTAGGGAGGTGATCCCTACCCTGAAACAATGTAGAAAATGCTGGCGCTTCAGCCACTAGGCCAAATATTGCAGGTCAGTGGCAGAATGCTTTGTGGTGCTGCTGACCATAGCAGTCCATCTTGCAGCCACCCTCCCTCTTGCCTTAACTGCAAAGAGAGGCACCCTGAATATTCTTGCCATTGCCCGATTTTCTTAAGAGAATCCATTGTCTTAAAGAGAAAAAGGGCTTTTCTTACGCCATAGTAGTTTTTCCATCTCTGCCTCCAAGGGAGACACAAGTGGCTGCTTACTTATTCCAGGGTCGCTAGACGGTCCCAGACCTCGGTGGTGCTTGCTTCCACAATTGCCTCTGTGTTCCTTACTTCCGCAGTCAACTCTGTGTCCAACTCTTCTGCGATCCTGGGCTTAGAGGTTCCAACCTCATCATCTCTTACTGTCCCTACTTCTTCACCTTCCCACTCACATGTTTCAATGTCTACACTCCCCCTCCTAAGTCTACACCTTCATTTACGTCTAAATCTCCTTCAACTCCAAAACCACTTGACATACCCAAACGTTATTCTTTCCCTATCTCTGAGATGCGTCTGATACTGTTGTGGATGATCATCCACCCCAAGTACAGTTGCTCCCTTGCCTGTCCCTCTCCACCTTCTCTCTCTCTTCTGAAACTACTAAAGCCTTCTCCACATTTATCTAAGAAACAACACCTATAATGGACACTTGTCCATCCCCCGCTACCTCACATTTTCACCTTCTGTGTCCTTCATACTACCTTTCTTTCTTCATGCCATCCCAGTTCTTCACGCCTTCCTAGTTCTTCACGCCTTCCCAGTTCTTCACGTCATCCCAATTCTTTACTCCTTACTAGTTTCCCAATATCTCTGCATGTTGACTTTACTAACCCTCCTGGTCCATAGACAACTGTAAAATGTTACTGTTACGCTCTATTAGCCGATCATGGTGTATTTGCAGTGGAATAGTCGAGGCCTCAGGGGTAATCAGGGTGAGCTTCATATGTTGCTCTTCCAGTTTCCCATCCTGTCTCCGGCTAAATCTGATTATATTTATCAGATCCTTTTCCTGATGGGACTTTTAATGAAAGTGCACTTTTCGTTCGCTATGGTATACCACACTGTTAGGTTCTTGTCCATACTTCACTGCATTACACTATAACCTCTATCGACTTAGACAAGTTGTATACAGTCTGCTCTTTATATCTGTCTCCTTGGCCATTATCTATTCCTGATGTGGCATCTCTGATTTCTTCCCTACCTCCTCCTCTCCTCTTATTAAATTTTAATGGTCATTTCCTTTGGCAGGGGGGGGGGGGCTCACTGTGATTCGTAGCAATCAGAGGCTCTTCTCACTTCTCTTCCCCTCCTTGTTTTAAATACAGGTACTCCCACTCATTTCGACCCTCGCACTCAAACTATCTCTTTCACAGGTCTCTCAATTTGCCCTCAACTGCAGTCTACTTTATCTGGTCTATGCTCCCTGATTTACATGACAGTGACAATTTTCCTATCCTACTTCTCATACGTATTCTCAACTGCTGAGCTATTACCACTATTTTTGTCCTCGGTTTTAACCGCAGCCTCAAATGCAATCCCTCAAATCTCAGGTAGACACCCTTAGAAATTCATGCCTTGGTGGTCTCCTACTTGTGTTCATGCAGTGCATTTGAAACGTGCTGCATGGGGCTGATATTGTTACAATAGGACCACAGAACAGGTTCTTGATTTTAAGTGGGCAAGGGCGGCTGCCCGATGTGTCACCCATGAAGCTAAACACACTTGTTGGAATTATGTTTCTACCATTACTTCGGTCCGTCTATGACTACAATTTGGAAAAAAAAAAACCAGAAATTGAGTGGCAACTACTCTTCAGACCTGGCTTCCATTCTTACGGTTGCAAGTGTCAGCATTGCAAGCCCTCTTGAAGTTGCCACAGAAATTAGAAATTTTGTCCATATCTCAGGGGCTCCATCTATGCCCCCCTCATTTCATTCCTCCAAGGCTGCCAGAGTTAATGTCTTTAGACTTTTCTTCTAGCAGGGAAGAGTCTTACAATGTGCCTTTGTGCTTCTAAAACTAGAGACAACACTTTGCACTTGCCGATCGTTGGCAGCTGGACCTGATGGCAGTCATATTCATATGCTTCAACATTTACATCAGTCAGCCCTCGTAGTCCTCTTACATCTTTTTTTATTTTACGTTTGTGTCTAGGTGATTTTCGTCCCCTGTAGAGAGAGTATTTGTGAAGGCGAATGTTCCTTCATTGCATGATCAGCGTGATGACTATTATTTTATCATTATTTACACATCGGCCGTCTCCCACCAAGGCAGGGTGGCCAGAAAAAGAAACTTTCATCATCATTTACTCCATAACTGCCTTGCCAGAGGCGCACTTACACTACAGTTATAAAATTGCAACATTACTCCTTCCTCCTTCAGAGTGCAGACACTGTACTTTTCATCTCCAGGAATTAAGTCCGGCCTGCTGGTTTCCCTGAATCCCTTTTAAATATTACCTTGCTCACACTCCAACAGCACGTAAAGTCCTAAAATCCATTTGTCTCCATTTGCTCCTGCCTAACACGCTCATGCATGCTTGCTGGAAGTCCAAGCCTCTTGCAAACTAAACCTCATTTACCCTCTCCTTCCAACCTTTCCTAGGCCGACCCCTACCCTGCCTTACCTCCTTTGTAGATTTATACACTCTCGAAGCAATTCTATTTTGTTCCAACCTCTCTACATGTCCAAACCACCTCAACAACCACTCCTCAGCCCTCTGGATAATAGTTTTGGTCAGTGGCAGAATACCCTGTCTGTGGTGCAGCTGACCCTAGCAGGCAACGTCCCACTTAACTGTATTATTATTATAATCAAAAGAAGCGCTAAACCACAAGGGTTATACAGCGCAGACCACTTAACTGTAAAGAGGCTCACCCTGCATATTTTTGCCATTGCCCTGTTTCTTAAGAGAAAAGGAGATTCAATATTTTAAGGAAAAAGAGGGTTTATCTTCTGCCCACTGCTTTCCTACACCGGAGTTGCTAGACAGCCTCAAACTTCTGTAGTACCTGCTTCCACAGTCACCTGTGTCCATCCCTTTTACAGTCCTTGCCTCTGAGGTTCCTATCTCGTCGTCTACTACTGTCTTTCCTTCTACCTCGGTAATGCGTATTTTGCATGTGCTCGTGCAGTGTGCTTGAAGCATGCTTGAAGTGTGCTTGAAGCAATAGAACCACAGAGTGGTTCTTGATTTTAAACGAGCGAAAGCGGTTGCCTGGCGTGTAATTCACGTAACAAAATGCATTTGTTGGCAGGATCATGTTTCTCCTGTCACTTCCACTAATATGAGTGCAGTTTGAAAAAAAAGTATGGAAATTGAGTGGCAGGTACTCTCCAGATCTGGCTCCCATTCTTAAGGTTACCGGCTTCAACACTTCACAGACATGGAGGAATGAAACGAGGGGCACAGATGGACCCCTTGAGATATACAAAATGATTTCCAATTTCTGTGACAACTTCAGCAGGGTCTACCTACCTGGAGTTTACCTGGAGGGCATTCCGGAGATCAACGTCCCCGCGGCCTGGTCATAGACCAGAAATTGGAAATCATTTTGTATATCTCAAGGGGTCCATCTGTGCCCCTCGTTTCATTCTTCCATGTCTGGCAGAGTTAACACCTTCATATTTTTATTTTAGCATAAAGGAATCTTATGAAGTGGCTTTCACGTTTCGCGAACTTTAATCAACGCTTTCCACCTGCTGACCATTGACAGCTGGATCTGACGGCATTCATATTTGTATACTTCATCATTTACGCCCGACGGCCCTTGTAGTCCTCTTACGCCTCTTTAATCTTGTTTGGTCACAAGAGGTTCTTCTGCCATTGTTCTGACGTTTTATCAGCTGGGTACTTCGAGCCATGATGCCTCTAATTATCGATCCATTGCTCTTACTAGTGCAGGTTGCAAGTTGTTGGAACGTTTGGTAAATAAACGTTTGATGTGGTATTTGACGAATCTTTCTACTCGTCAATTTGCTTTTCGTAGGAGCTTATCTACTATCGACTCCTTACTCAATTTTGATACCTATGCTTATAATGCCTTTGCTAGTAAACACTTGGGTATTGTACTTTTTTTTTTTTTTTGATCTTGAAGAAGCGTATGACATATCTGGCGTTATCACATCTAGGCCCAAGCTTATTCCTTAGGCCTTCGAGGCAACCTCCCTCTTCCTCAAAAAATTCATGTCTGAGAGATTTATCTATCTTGGTTGATGTTTTTCCTTGACTTTGTCCAGGCTAAAGGCGTCCCACAGGGTTCTGTTCTTAGCACCACACTTTTTTTCTGCTCGCCATCATTGACTTTGTCTCGGTTGTCTCATCAGCATGGAAAGGTTGAAACTCATCAGATGCAACACAGAAATTATGGCATGAAAATCAGTGTTTCAGTTTTTCCCATTTCTTCCAAAAAAAAAAAAAAAAAGCAAATTGGAATCGCACAGGCCAAATTGGTTTCTGTGAAATAATTCGAGAATGTGTCTCCTAATCAGAACTAAATCAGTAACTAGTTATCCTAGATTAAAGTTGACCAAAGGATGTATTTTCTAGTTAATTAATGCACAGAATCCAACAGAAATTGTTCCTACACCGCCTGAACCCCTGGAATATTCCAGCCATTTCATACAAAGAGTCAGTCACTAATGAGTGATGCCGTTTGTAATTGTTATATTTTAATCAAGGGAAAGCTCAAAGCCCCCTAAGGGTCATATAGCGCTTGTGAAATGGGAGTCATTCATATTCGATCAAAACAAGGAAAGATTAGTCTAATTTCTTGGATCAAAAACCTCTCAGCAGCATCAAAACGATATAATGCAACTAGGTAAAAATAGTACTTCACCATTTCAAGATTAAAAGTGTCAAAATGGCATCAACGCTCCATTAAATATACCAACCTTCTTCTGGGCAGGATACACCAGGGTTGAACTCTGAAGCCGATCAGATTCCTTGATGCTGGCGAGGATCTCTCTACCTAGGGAATTGAATCTGTGATCCAATTCCCTGAATTGAGCCTGAATGCCTTACCTCCCCACCCACCAGCACTATCTAGCGATCCCCAAAATAATAATAATAAAGGCGATCAGAGGGGCCTGCCAAATTTGGGAATGACCTTTGTAGCACTGTGCACAGGCCACACATGCAATCCCAAGGAACTGCACCAAGACCCACTATGCAGAAATTTGAAGCTGATCGAATGAGGAGTTTTCCGGTAATCGAAATTTTTTGAGAGAAACGAAAACTTGTGAATAAGAAAGTGAATAAGTTGTTGAAAATGTTCCCCCCAAAATAGGAAGGTTTTCCCTCGTTAAATTTAAAAATGCCGTAAAACCTCGGGTTTTCATTTTTTCCCAGTTTAATTTTCTTATTGACATTGTTTAAAATTATGATCAATTCTGTAAAAATGTGGGATTTTGATTGTTAAAAACAAATTTCAATTTGGTAAAATTTAAAAAATAAAAATAAAAAGCATCCGCACAGCCCAAAATCAATACAAAAGTCCTTGCTATTAAGATAAACCAGCATTTAGGGTTTGAAGCTAATCTGAAGAGACATTCACTAGCTTTTACACGGGAACATTATTTACATAATAAAATTGGCAAATTGAAATTTACGCAGCTCAGAGTGAGTGACAATGTTATTATCTAACAGTAATAAAAGTAACAATGTTAATATCTAACAGTAATAAAATTGACAGTGTTAATATCTAACAGTAGTAAGAGTGACAATCAGTGTAAAAGTCTTAAGCCGATCAGAAGACATTATCCCGTAACTGACCTGATTCCAACCACTACACTTTTTTTTTTAACTATTCAGCAAACTTTGAAGTTTGCACACTGTACGACCCTGGTGGGTTTTGCGCTTGGTTTTGATTATAGTAATATTTCAAGTTTGCAATCAGCACTGTGATCCTTAATGGTTTAGCGCTTCATTATGATTATAATAAAGTTTGCACTTCGACTGAACTTGTGGGTTTTTCTCCTCATTATAGAATGTATCTTCAATAACATTCTGAAGCCAATCACAAGAAACATTCTTTAATTACTAAATTAAAGAATATCAGTATTTATTAAATATAATTGGCAAATTGGGATTTATGGAACCCAATGGCAGCTTGAGCTTTGTATTCAAGAAACTACACCAGTGGTGAAAATTTGAAGCCGACCAGAGGAGTCATTCTCCAGGTATGGCACGCATTCCAATGATTCCAAGTTTTTGTTTTTTTAAATATTTTACTACGACAAAATTGCTTGCACGTCAACGAAATCTAATAGGAACTATTCTGGCCCTGTGATGCATCAGGCACTATTCTGGCCCTGTGATGCATCAGGCACTATTCTGGCCCTGTGATGCATCAGGCACTATTCTGGCCCTGTGATGCATCCGGCACAATTCTGGCCCTGTGATGCATCCGGCACTATTCTGGCCCTGTGGTGCATCAGGCACTATTCTGGCCCTGTGATGCATCAGGCACTATTCTGGCCCTGTGATGCATCAGGCACTATTCTGGCCCTGTGGTGCATCAGGCACTATTCTGGCCCTGTGGTGCATCAGGCACTATTCTGGCCCTGTGGTGCATCAGGCACTATTCTTGCCCTGTGGTGCATCAGGCACTATTCTGGCCCTGTGATGCATCCGGCACTATTCTGGCCCTGTGATGCATCAGGCATTATTCTGGCCCTGTGATGCATCAGGCATTATTCTGGCCCTGTGGTGCATCAGGCACTATTCTGGCCCTGTGATGCTTCAGGCACTATGATGCTTCAGGCACTATTCTGGCCCTGTGGTGCATCAGGCACTATTCTGGCACTGTGGTGCATCAGGCACTATTCTGGCCCTGTGATGCATCAGCCACTATTCGGGCTCTGTGATGCATCAGGCACTATTCGAGCCCTGTGATGCATCAGGCACTATTCGGGCCCTGTGATGCATCAGGCACTATTCTGGCCCTGTGATGCTTCAGGCACTATTCTGGCCCTGTGATGCATCAGGCACTATTCGGGCCCTGTGATGCATCAGGCACTATTCTGGCCATGTGATGCATCAGGCACTATTCGGGCCCTGTGATGCTTTAGGCACTATTCTGGCCCTGTGATGCATCAGGCACTATTCTGGCCCTGTGATGCATCAGGCACTATTCTGGCCCTGTGATGAATCAGGCACTATTCTTGCCCTGTGATGCATCAGGCACTATTCGGGCCCTGTGATGCATCAGGCACTATTTTGGCCCTGTGATGCATCAGGCACTATTCGGGCCCTGTGATGCATCAGGCACTATTCGGGCTCTGTGATGCATCAGGCACTATTCGGGCCCTGTGATGCATCAGGCACTATTCTGGCCCTGTGATGCATCAGGCACTATTCTGGCTCTGTGATGCATCAGGCACTATTCGGGCCCTGTGATGCATCAGGCACTATTCTGGCCCTGTGATGCATCAGGCACTATTCTGGCCCTGTGATGCATCAGGCACTATTCTGGCCCTGTGATGCATCAGGCATTATTCTGGCCCTGTGATGCATCAGGCACTATTCTGGCCCTGTGATGCATCAGGCACTATTCTGGCCCTGTGATGCATCAGGCACTATTCGGGCCCTGTGATGCATCAGGCACTATTTTGGCCCTGTGATGCATCAGGCACTATTCGGGCCCTGTGATGCATCAGGCACTATTCGGGCTCTGTGATGCATCAGGCACTATTCGGGCCCTGTGATGCATCAGGCACTATTCTGGCCCTGTGATGCATCAGGCACTATTCTGGCTCTGTGATGCATCAGGCACTATTCGGGCCCTGTGATGCATCAGGCACTATTCTGGCCCTGTGATGCATCAGGCACTATTCTGGCCCTGTGATGCATCAGACACTATTCTGGCCCTGTGATGCATCAGGCACTATTCTGGCCCTGTGATGCATCAGGCACTATTCTGGCCCTGTGATGCATCAGGCACTATTCTGGCCCTGTGATGCATCAGTCATTAAATATCGTGCGGAAATATTTAACGGAAATAAGTATTTCCCACTGTTTCACACACAGTGGTGAACTCTGCTCCTGAACTCAAACTTCACTCGTCGTGTGTTTGAGCATCTTTAGTAAACAATTGAAGTTATTCGACTCATTCCAGGCTGCTGGGAATGGGCTCAACTTTGATCATGGGGCGCATGGACATGACATTTATTCCAAGAATTTGGTCCTCATTACCGTACACAAATGCTGAAAATTTGAAGGCGAATGAATGAGGCGTTCTCGAGGTACAAGTATAACCCCTGTGGTTTAGCGCTTCTATTTGATTATAATAATAATAATCGAGGAACAAGCAAATTCGGAAAGTTGGAGGAAGTAAAAGAAGACAACCTCAAAAATACACAAGGTATACCCCCTTCTATAACCCTTGTGGATTTAGAGCATAGTTGTGATGATAATACTACCAACCGGGCTGTGTTTCGTACGTCAGTTTGCGTGCGGCCAGCAGTAGCAGCCTGGTTGATCAGACCCTGATCCACCACGAGGCCTGGTCTCAGACTGAGCCGCGGAAGCGTTGACCCCCGAAACCCTCTCCAGGTAACCCCCTTCTGGGATACCTAATACTTGAGAGTAGTTGTCTACACCCTCACAGCAACACTGGTCAAGTTTACCTCATCATGATTCACCTGTAACGTACAGTTTATAGTCCTTAATGATGTCAGTATATGGCAGCAGCTGCACCAGGACAACATTATGGCAGCAGCTGCACCAGGACCCCTTATGGCAGCCTGAGCCATAACCACCACCAGCCACTCCTGGACCCCGTCATGACAACCACCAGCCACTCCTGGACCCCGTCATGACGACCACCATCCACTTCTGGACCCCGTCATAACGACCACCAGCCACTCCTTAACCCCGTCATAACGACCACCAGCCACTTCTGGACCCCGTCATAACGACCACCAGCCACTTCTGGACCCCGTCATGACGACCACCAGCCACTCCTTGACCCCGTCATGACGACCACCAGCCACTCCTGGACCCCGTCATAACGACCACCAGCCACTTCTGGACCCCGTCATAACGACCACCATCCACACTTGAACCCCACCATAACGACCACCATCCACACTTGGACCCCGCCATAACGACCATCATTCACTCCTGAAACTGTCATAACGACCATCATTCACTCCTGAACCCCGTCATAATGACTATCATTCCTGGACCCCGTCATAACGACCATCATTCACTCCTGGTTCCGTCATAACGACCACCATTCACACTTGGACCCCGCCATAACGACCATCATTCACTCCTGGACCCGTCATAACGACCACCATCCACACTTGGACCCCGTCATAACGACCACCATCCACACTTGGACCCCGTCATAACGACCACCATCCACACTTGGACCCCGTCATAACGACCAGCCACTCCTGGACTCCGTCATAACGACTATCATTCACTCCTGGACCCCGTCATAACGACCATCATTCACTCCTGGACCCCGTCATAACGACCATCCACTCCTGGACCCCGTCATAACGACCACCAGCCACTTCTGGATCCGTCATAACGACCATCATTCACTACTGGACCCCGTCATAACGACCATCATTCACTCCTGGACCCCATCATAACGACCATCATTCACACCTGGACCCCATAACGACCATCATTCACTCCTGGACCCCATCATAACGACCATCATTCACTCCTGGACCCCGTCATAACGACCATCATTCACTCCTGGACCCCGTCATAACGACCATCATTCACTACTGGACCCCGTCATAACGACCACCAGCCACTTCTGGATACGTCATAACGACCATCATTCACTACTGGACCCCGTCATAACGACTATCATTCACTCCTGGACCCCATCATAACGACCATCATTCACTCCTGGACCCCATCATAACGACCATCTTTCACTCCTGGACCCCATCATAACGACCATCATTCACTCCTGGACCCCGTCATAACGAACACCAGCCACTTCTGGATCCGTCATAACGACAATCATTCACTACTGGACCCCGTCATAACGACAATCATTCACTACTGGACCCCGTCATAACGACCATCATTCACTCCTGGACCCCATCATAACGACCGTCATTCCTGGACCCCGTCATAACGACCACCAGCCACTCCTGGGCCCCACCATAACGACCACCAGCTACTCCTGGGCCCCACCACCCCTCAAGGTAGGTTCCTTGACGCTGGTGAGGGGCTCTTGATCTAGGGAATTGGATCTGTGCTTCAGTTCCCTAAATTAAGCCTGAATACCTTCCATCCCCTTCCCCCACAGGCACTACCTGGAGTCTACCTGGAGAGAATTCCAGGGGTCAACGCCCCCGCGGCCCGGCCTGTGACCAGGCCTCCTGTTGGACCAGAGCCTGATCAACCAGGCTGTTACTGCTGGCCGCACGCAGTCCAACGTACAAACCCCAGACCGGCTAATCAGGTACCGACTTGAGGTGCCTGTCCAGTGCCTGCTTGAAGACAGCCAGGGGCTTGTTGGTAATCCCCCTGATGTATGCTGGGAGGCAGTTGAACAATCTTGGGCCCCTCACACTTATTGTGTTGTCCCTCAACGTGCTAGTGGCACCCCTGCTCTTCATTGGGGGGATGTTACATCGCCTGCCGAGTCTTTTGCTTTCGTACGGAGTGATTTTTGTGTGCAAGTTTGGTACTAAGCCCTCGAGAATTTTCCATGTGTATATAATAATGTATCTCTCCCGCCTGCGTTCTAGAGAGTACAGGTTTAGGAACTTCAAGCGTTCCCAGTAGTTGAGGTGGTTTATCGCAGTTATGCGTGCGGTGAAGGTTCTCTGCACATTTTCAAGGTCAGCAATTTCACCCGCCTTGAAAGGTGCAGTTAGTGTGCAGCAATATTCCAGCCTAGATAAAACAAGCGATCTGTAAAGTGTCAACATGGGCTTGGCATCCCTGGTTTTGAAGGTTCTCATTATCCATCCTGTCATTTTTCGAGCAGATGCAATTGCTACATTGTTATGGTCCTTGAAGGTGAGATCCTCTGACATGATCACTCCCAGGTCTTTGACATTAGTTTTTCGCTCTATTGTGTGGTTGGAATTAGTTTTGTACTCCGATGAGATTTTAATTTCTTCACGTTTTCCGTATCTGAGTAATTGAAATTTCTCATCATTGAACTTCATATTGTTTTCTGCAGCCCATTTAAAGATTTGGTTTATGTCTGCTTGGAGTCTTGCAGTGTCTTCAACGGTGGACACTGTCATACAGATTCGGGTGTCATCTGCAAAGGAAGACACAGCACTGTGGCTTATATCCCTGTCAATGTCTGATATGAGGATGAGGAATAGGATGGGAGCAAGTACTGTGCCTTGTGGAACAGAGCTTTTCACAGTAGCTGCCTCAGACTTTACTCTGTTGACTGCTACTCTTTGTGTTCTACTTGTTAGGAAATTATAGATCCATCTACCAACTTTTCCTGTTATTCCTTTATCACGCATTTTGTGTGCTATTACACCATGGTCACACTTGTCAAAGGCTTTTGCAAAATCTGTGTATATAACATCTGCATTCTGTTTATCTTCTAGAGCATCCAGGACCTTGTCGTAGTGGTCCAGTAGTTGGGACTGTATAATCCTATGGGTTAAGCGCTTCCCCATAATGATAACGAGTGAATGGGCCCCACCATAACGACTACCAGCCACTCCTGGGCCCCACTATAACGACCACCAGCCACTCCTGGGCCCCACTATAACGACCACCAGCCACTCCTGAGCCCCACCATAACGACCACAGCCACTCCTGGGCCACACCATAACGACCACCAGCCATTCCTGGGCCCCACTATAACGACCACCAGCCACTCCTGGGCCATACCATAACGACCACCAGCCACTCCTGGGCCCCACCATAACGACCACCAGCCACTCCTGGGCCCCACCATAACGACCACCAGCCACTCCTGGGCCCCACCATAACGACCGCCATCCACTCCTGGGCCCCACCATAACGACCACCAGCCACTCCTGGGCCCCACTATAACGACCACCAGCCACTCCTGGGCCCCACCATAACGACCACCAGCCACTCCTGGGCCACACCATAACGACCACCAGCCATTCTTGGGCCCCACTATAACGACCACCAGCCACTCCTGGGCCATACCATAACGACCACCAGCCACTCCTGGGCCCCATAACGACCACCAGCCACTCCTGGGCCCCACCATAACGACCACAAGCCACTCCTGGGCCCCACCATAACGACCGCCATCCACTCCTGGGCCCCACCATAACGACCACCAGCCACTCCTGGGCCCCACCATAACGACCACCAGCCACTCTTGGGCCCCGCCATAACGACCACCAGCCACTCTTGGGCCCCGCCATAACGACCACCTTCCAAAAGTGACAGCAAAGTCTGTCATATCTGAGGCTGTTCTAAACATATATTTAATTAAGAGATACCGAGGGGAAGAAAAACCCTTTTCTGGAGTGAGTACAAATAACTGTGAAGATATTGGTAGACTGGTAGTGAGTGGGAGACTGGTAGTGAGTGGGAGACTGGTAGTGAGTGGGTGACTGGTAGTGAGTGGGTGACTGGTAGTGAGTGGGAGACTGGTAGTGAGTGGGTGACTGGTAGTGAGTGGGTGACTGGTAGTGAGTGGGAGACAGGTAGTGAGTGGGTGACTGGTAATGAGTGGGTGACTGGTAGTGAGTGGGTGACTGGCAGTGAGTGGGTGACTGGCAGTGAGTGGGTGACTGGCAGTGAGTGGGTGACTGGTAGTGAGTGGGTGACTGGTAGTGAGTGGGAGACAGGCAGTGAGTGGGTGACTGGCAGTGAGTTGGTGACTGGCAGTGAGTGGGTGACTGGTAGTGAGTGGGTGACTGGTAGTGAGTGGGTGACTGGTAGTGAGTGGGTGACTTGTAGTGAGTGGGTGACTGGTAGTGAGTGGGTGACTGGTAGTGAGTGGGTGACTGGCAGTGAGTGGGTGACTGGTAGTGAGTGGGTGACTGGTAGTGAGTGGGTGACTGGTAGTGAGTGGGTGACTGGTAGTGAGTGGGTGACTGGCAGTGAGTGGGTGACTGGTAGTGAGTGGGTGACTGGCAGTGAGTGGGTGACTGGTAGTGAGTAGGAGACTGGTAGTGAGTGGGAGACTGGTAGTGAGTAGGAGACTGGTAGTGAGTGGGAGACTGGCAGTGAGTGGGTGACTGGTAGTGAGTGGGTGACTGGTAGTGAGTGGGAGACTGGTAGTGAGTGGGAGACTGGTAGTGAGTAGGAGACTGGTAGTGAGTGGGAGACTGGTAGTGAGTGGGAGACTGGTAGTTAGTAGGAGACTGGTAGTGAGTGGGTGACTGGCAGTGAGTGGGTGACTGGTAGTGAGTGGGTGACTGGTAGTGAGTGGGAGACTGGTAGTGAGTAGGAGACTGGTAGTGAGTGGGAGACTGGTAGTGAGTAGGAGACTGGTAGTGAGTGGGTGACTGGCAGTGAGTGGGTGACTGGTAGTGAGTGGGTGACTGGTAGTGAGTGGGAGACTGGTAGTGAGTGGGAGACTGGTAGTGGGAGACTGGTAGTGAGTGGGTGACTGGCAGTGAGTGGGTGACTGGTAGTGAGTGGGAGACTGGTAGTGAGTAGGAGACTGGTAGTGAGTAGGAGACTGGTAGTGACTATTAGACTGGTAGTGAGTGGGTGACTATCAGTGAGTGGGTGACTGGTAGTGAGTGGGTGACTGGTAGTGAGTGGGAGACTGGTAGTGAGTGGGAGACTGGTAGTGGGAGACTGGTAGTGAGTGGGTGACTGGCAGTGAGTGGGTGACTGGCAGTGAGTGGGTGACTGGTAGTGAGTAGGAGACTGGTAGTGAGTGGGAGACTGGTAGTGAGTAGGAGACTGGTAGTGAGTGGGTGACTGGCAGTGAGTGGGTGACTGGTAGTGAGTGGGTGACTGGTAGTGAGTGGGTGACTGGTAGTGAGTGGGAGACTGGTAGTGAGTGGGAGACTGGTAGTGAGTGGGTGACTGGTAGTGAGTGGGAGACTGGTAGTGAGTGGGAGACTGGTAGTGAGTGGGTGACTGGTAGTGAGTGGGTGACTGGTAGTGAGTGGGAGACTGGTAGTGAGTAGGAGACTGGTAGTGAGTGGGAGACTGGACAGTTAGGGACTGTCAGACTGGAAGACAAAAATCGGGAAGATGGAAACAACTGGAAGTTAAATCTGCAGATAAGTGACGGGGATGTTTGGAAGGACTTCTTCAGCCTCTGGATGACTACACTGTGGTGTTGACGGAAGCAAAGATCATACAGAATGTGAAGGTGAGACGGGAGAGGCCACACCTGGCACGAAACTTGTGAAACCAATCGTATGAAGTTATGTAGAGAGGGAGCAATCACGAGCCTTGAATTGACTCCCGCAACCAAAGATTAACACAGGAAAGGGAAGGGAAGGTGTGTGTGTGTGTGTGTGTGTGTGTGTGTGTGTGTGTGTGTGTGTGTGTGTGTGTGTGTGTGTGTGTGTAGTCACCTATTTGTGGTTGAAGGGGTCGAGTTGCGGCTCCTGTGTGTGTGTTTGGGTGGGTGAGTAGGTGTGCTTACGTGCGTACTCGCTATGTTCACTTTCTCTTTGCTTCAAGAGCCTTATCGTACCTCTTAAAGCTATGTATAGATTCCTCCGCTACTGTGCCACTGTCCAGGTCATTCTATTTCCTGAATACTCTGTAGCTGAACCCCTCAAGGGAGGTTCCTTGATGTTGGTGAGGGGCTCTTGATCTAGGGAATTGATCTATGCTCTAATTTCCTGAATTAAGTCTGAATGTCTTTCATCCCTTTCCCTACAGACGCTGTATAATCCCTACCAGTTTAGCGCTCCCCATGACAATAATAATTTATGGCTGAAGAAATACTCTTAACATCCCTGTGACTCATCTATGTTTTCAATATCCAGCTGTGCCCTTGTATTCCTTTTTTCTGCCTCTCAAAGTCTGTCCCTGTCCACACTGCAAGTTCCTCTCAGTAGCTTGTACGTCGTTATCAAATCACCCTTAGTCCTCCTTTCTTCCAATGTCATCAGGTCTCTCCTCATGGGACACACCCCTTAGCTCCAGGACTAGTCTCGTTGCGAACCTCTGCACTTTCTTCACTTTCTTGACATGCTGGACCAGGTGTGGGTTCCATATATCAGGTTCGATAAGGGCTTGACATGTTGTGTGAAGTGTCATGAAATGACTCTCTGCACTCATTTACTGTATGTGAACTCGCCTATGTGTGATCGCCTGATTCATTCCCTCCTAGCTTCGCGGGCCCCAATCGTACCTGCTCTTAAAGCTATGTATGAGTCAGCCTCCACCACTTCTTCGTCGAGGTCATTCCATTTCCACACCACTCTGAGACTGAAGCAATACTTCAGAGCTAAGGGGATTGTCCTACGAAGAAAGGTTAAGGGAAATCGGCCTGACTACACTAGAGGACAGGAGGGTTAGGGGAGACATGATAACGACATATAAAATACTGCGAGGAATAGATAAGGTGGACAGAGACAAGATGTTCCAGAGAGGGGACACAGAATCAAGGGGTCACAATCGGAAGTTGAAGACTCCTATGAGTCAAAGGGATGTTAGGAAGTATTTCTTCAGTCATAGAGTTGTCAGGAAGTGGAATAGCCTAGAAAGCGACATCGTGGAGGCTGGAACCATACATAGTTTTAAGACTAGTTTTGATAAAGCTCATGGAGCAGGGAGAGAGAGGACCTAGTAGCAATCAGTGAAGAGGCGGGGCCAGGAGCTATGAATCGACCCCTGCAACCACAAATAGGTGAGTACGTCGCTGTGATTCATCAGTGTCTTTAAGTTCCAGCTGTGCCCCCCAGTACGTGTTTCTCGCCTGCCAAACAGTCTGCCCTGTCTGCCCTATTAATTCCTCTGCGTATTTTGTATGTAATAATGTCTTCCCTGGTCTTTCTGTCCTCCAGGGTTAGGTTAGGTTCACTTCTCACGAAATCTTAATAACACGATTACAAACAAACCACGGAACGGGTGGTGTTAGAACCCATGGTGACTTGAGCTAGAGTTCGTCACGGCCATGCTGGGGGTAGACTCATCTGTAAAAACAGGCATTTGTGTCACAGGAGTGGCTCATGCTAGCCTCCCTGTAGTGTATAAATATACCTAGTTGGATGAATTTTATTGTAGCCAGCTGGTCCAGTGGCTTACTAGTGATGGTGTTGGTTGATGGTTGCAGCTGAGCGTGAGTGGTGTGAGCGTGAGTGGTGTGAGCGTGAGTGGTGTGAGCGTGAGTGGTGTGAGCGTGAGTGGTGTGAGCGTGAGTGGTGTGAGCGTCGACCACACACACAGGAGTAGGTTAACACAACACTGTGACACATTACAGGAAATGACCTGTAGCGCTGTGTGTACTCACCTGCATGTACTGGCTAACCTATATGCGGTTGCAGTGGTCGAGTCTCAGCTCTTGGTCCCGCCTCTTCGATGGTTGCTACTAGTTTCACTACTGGCTTCGAGAGCCTCATCGTACCTCCGCTTAAAGCTATGTATGGATCCTGCCTCTGCCACCTCATTCTCCAGGTGTGTGTGTGTGTGTGTGTGTACTCACCTATATGCATTGACCTATATGTGGTTGCAGGGGTCCAGTCACAGCTTCTGGCCTCGCCTCTTCACTGGTCGATACTAGGTCACTCTCCCAGCTCCTAGAGCCTAATCACACCTCTTCTTAAAGCTGTGTATGGAACTTGCCTCCACTACTTCACTCTCCAGATTATTCCACTTCCTGACAACTCGAAGGCTAAAGAAATACGTCCTAACATCCCTATGGCTCATCTGGGTTTTCAACTTCCAATTGCGGCCCCTTGTTTCTGTGTCCCATCTCTGAAACATTCTCCTTCCTTAGACCGAACCTAATTACCCCCAATCCCCCCTTCCCTAACCCATCCTCCCTTTTCCCTTTCCTCCCCCCAACCCTCCTTTTCCCCATCTCGTTTGTAACCTCTGGGGTCCTCCGCTCTAGCATTACGGTTTCTATGTAGAAGGAACTGTGCTGAGGTTCGTCTCACTCCGTGGGGCCTCTTGGGAGTAGTGTAGTTTGCCGTGGAATCTGGATCATCTGGAGGTGCCCTGTTCTCTTCCCGGATTTCCAGAAGGTAGGGCAAGGTGTCCTGCAGGTGATGGGTGAATCTCTGGAGGCTGGCTGTCGATTCTGGGAGGTGGCAGCCGAGGAAGGTATGCTTTGTGGTGGGTGTCCGACCGCCCTCTCTTTTGTCTGCCGAAGTGGCTCAGTGGATGTGAGGTTGGTATCCCGGAGCGCTGGTTTACTGGCATGAAGGGTAGGGTATGGCATGGGTTCCATGCTGCATCTGCACTGCTGGCGGTTTCGAGGTCCTCTTGGATGAAGGGAGGAACTTACAGCTCTTCCATGCCTCCTAATAGCTGTCCCTTTTTTCTTTCCTTTCTTTTTTTCTCAAAATAATAAGAAAGAAGTGCCACCATCATGGAGTCTTCGTTCTGTGACTTCCCTCCTTCTCCCAGGCCTCTTTTTGTTACTGCATACTGTTCTGACCTGGCTTCGTTATTGGACCTTTCTCCAGACTTTTCCCATACCCCTGTACCCCCTGCTGGTGATGCTTCGTCACCTGCTCCAGGTGCTGAGGCTCCGCCTATTTCTTCTAGTGCCTCTGCCCCTTGCACAGCTTTAACTATGCATCCGGCTTCCCCACATATGGTATGACAGTTTTCTGATCACCCACCTGCCTCAGGTAGGGCCACCCACGGTCCTATGCCTAAACATTCCAGACCCTTTGCTGATGATGGTCCTTCGATTTCTACTCATTCTACCCAGAAACGACCTACACGACACCCACTTCTTTTACGCATCATGTTTACAAGTACACAGTGGACCAAATTCTTTTCCTTGCAACCGACTTCTCCAACTGATTATCTTTCAGACCACAGTATCGGTAAAGCTCTTTCATGACATGTTGGCCAAAATATATCCTTTCACACTCTTCAGAGTGGTGCTTGCATCGTTACTGTTCAGAACAAAAACCAAGCTAATGATCTTTCCCATCTTACTTCCATTGATAACGTCCCTATCATAATTCACAAGCATGTTACTCGCAATTCCTGCAGTGGTACAGTGGTTTTACCGTGTTCCATTGTACAGTGTGATTTTCTGTATTGTGGTGACAATATTTTAAGAGCAATTGGCCCTCCAGGACCTTCCGATTCTCAAAGTGGATACGTATGTCCTGCCTGCTCGCCTCACACGCTGTTATGTTATTTTCCCTTACTTTATCATCAAGGTTCTCACTACATATTCTAGTGTGGGGTAATACTTACATTCATGATTTGCTGCTGTATCTGACATTTTTCAACATTCCTCTCAATGGGTTATTTAAACCACCATTATATAAAAATATACTATATTCAGAGATTAATATACAGGATATACAAGCCTTAATCCTAACAACATGTAACTAGCATCTCCAAGCCACATGGCCCACCTGCCACAATTAACTCTCTTTTCCTCAACATTTCTTTAACCCTCCAGTGTCTTGACACACTGTAATAAGAGTGGGTGATGGCTACTTCACTTCAACATATAACACTTACCTCTGGCACACCATTCTGCCCAGAAACATATAAAAAAAGCACAGTCTCTACCACCAGCTTAACCAGCATCCAGCCATCTTTAAGAAGTGAGGGAGAGCCAGCCAGGCTATCCCCCATATACCCAACACAAACAAAAACCTGTCGTCTTGCACACACTACACATGTACCCACAATAATTCGTTTTTCTCATACTCCTTTTACTTTTTACAAAGAGAAATCTAGCTTTATAAACTACTTAAATGTGTGTGTGTATACTAAACCTATTATATTGAGAAAATCAGGTTGATTCAGCTTCTCTCAGTCCTAAGAGTGGCCTGCTCCTAGGACTTATTAAGCAGTAATTTGTGATTAATTCAATATAATTAGGTATTCCTGAGTAATTGTTACTTAAATACATCAATACATGTTGGGTCCTATAGCCCCGTAACACACGCCTGCATCTTTTCCGCGCCTATCACCTGCAAAGTTGAACCTTTCTCCTAAGCCCAAGTCTTTTCGCATTCCTCCAGTGTTTACAATTCCCCAACAGTTTTCCTTTTCGGCCTCGGTGCCTAGATCTCACCCCTTTTCTACTCTCATACGAAGGTGGAGGTTCACCCCCCCCTTTTGTGATCCCCTCTTCTCCTATGTCCCTCCAGACTTTTTCCCCAGTCACCTTCCTCTCCTGTTCCACTACAGGACTCTTCTGTCCCTGCCAGCGCATCTCTCCAGATTCATACTCCCCTCCCCTCTCAGACCTCTTTGGTTCCCTCCATAGTCTCCCTGTTCTCTACTTGCTCCACCTCACCTGTCTCTGAAGCCATGGTATCAGCATCTTCCTTGTCCGCTGAGACACGATGCTATCTCTGACTATATTGCAGAGACCAAACCGGTGCAACTCCTACCCTTTTTTTTTTTTCACAACCCTTGCAGTAATCTTTTCTTTCACATCATTCCGATTCCTCCTTGCTTACACGCTTTTTGTTGCCTTAACACATTGACTTCACTGACCCTACTAGCCCATAGATTTTATCGCTTCTTATTGTTGACATACCTGTCTTTGTGAATAATGACGTATTTACGATGGAATATTCGTGGCCTCAGGGGTAATTGGGGAGAGCTCCAGGTGTTGCTCCCTCAGTTTTCTCCAGTATGTGTCAGGTTACAAGAGCCCAAAATTCGTTTAGCTGTTATCTGTCCCGTTTCGGGCTATGTGCTGTTGCATTCTTCTGATCCCTTTATTGATGAATCATTTAATGAGAGTGCAATTCTTGTGTGCGTTGGTATACCACATCAACAGGTCTTTGTTCATTCTCTGCTGCATTATACTGCAGCCCGTATTTATTTGCAAAGGTGGTATACAGTTTGCTCTCTATATCTCTCACCTTCCCGTGCATTCTGTATCTCAGATATTGCATTCTTGATCTCTTTGCCACTGCCCATCTTGTTAAGTGATTTTTAACGCCCATCATCATCTTTGGGGAGGGTCCCACTGTGACTCTTGTGGTGATCAGTTGGAGACTCTTCTCACTTCTCATCCTCATGTTTTAAACACTGCTCCCACCCATTTTGACTCTGGCACTCAGTCTCTCTCTTGCATTGATCTTTCTATCTGCTCCTCATCAATAGCACTTGATTATGCTTGGTCTGTTCTCCCGGATTTACATGACAGTGATCACTTTCCTATTCTTCTTACTTCTACGTATTCCCGACTGCCTCATAGCCTTCCCCCCCCCGTTGGCAATTTAGACAAGCAAATTAGGTCTTATACTCTCATCTTACCGCTTTTTGTGTGGAACCTTCTTCGTCCTCTATTGATGAGCTGGTGCACCAGTTTTCAACCTTAGTTTTGACTGCAGTGTCACGTTCTATTCCTCAAACCTCAGGCAGACATTATCAGACATGTGTGCCTTGGTGGTCTCCTGCGGGTGCCCGTGCAGTGCGTTTGTTTTGAATCTCCTCCGATACGGCTGGAAAACATTAGAGACGTGTTTCCATATGACATCTGCTATCTCTGTTCACCTCTCAGTGCAAAATGGGTACCTGGGTGTTAATCGACTGGTGTGGGTCGCATCCTGGGACAAAACTGACTTAATTTACCCAGAAGGCTCAGCATAACAAGCGGCTTTCTATATAGTAGTATGTCATTGATGTCAGCTAGGCCTGTATACCATGCACATGTACTTGTAGTAAATAAAGATATTATTATATAATCGGACCTCAGATCGTCTTTTGGATTTTAAGCGGGCAAGGGCAGTCATTTGCCATGTCATACGAGATGTTAAACGCACTTGTTGGCAAAACTACATTTCTACCATTACCTCGACTTCCCCTACGTGTGCAGTTTGGAAGAAGGTACGGAAGACGTGTGGCAAGTACGCTCCGGACCCAGCTCCTGTTTTGCGTGTTGCTGGTGTTAGCGTTGCGCAACCTGTTGAAGTTGCCATGGAAATCGGGAACTATCTTGTCCGTGTCTCCCAACGGTTTCACCTCTGACCCTCGTTTCTCGCGTCTAAGTCTACCAGGGAGCAATCACCCTTCGATTTCTCTTCTAATGGAATGGACCCATATCATGTACCTTTCACTCTCCTAGAGCTAGAGTCCATGCTTTCTGCTTGGTCATTGGCAGCTGGGCCTGATGATATATCTGTATGCTACAGCATCTGCATTCTACAGCCCTTAAAGTCCTTTTGCATCTTTTCAATCTTATTTGGATGCGAGGGGTTCTCCCTCAACAATGAAAATCTGCCATTGTACTACCGTTTTGCAAACCAGGCACCTCGGGGCTTGATACCTCTCACTATTGTCCCATTGCTCTGACCAGTGATGGAATGATTGGCGAATAGGCGTCTGATATGGTATTTGGAAACTCACAATAATCTTTCTCCTTGCCAATATGGCTTTCGCAAGGGCCGTCCTACTTTGGACCCCTTGCTCCACTTAGATACGTGTGTGAAATGCCTTAGCTAATAAACACTCCATCCTAGCAGTCTTTTTTGATCTCGAGAAGACATGTGACACTACTTGAAGGTATAACATTTTATCCCAGGCCCATTCCTTAGGCCTCCACGATAATCTACCAACCTTCTTTGCTGCTTTCTTATCTGAAAGACATTTTCGTGTCCGTATTGGCGCCTCACTTTCCTCAGACTTTGTTGAGGCTGAGGAGTCCCACAAGTTGGTGTCTGTGAGAAAAATGCCGGTATTAAGTGGAGTTATGGTTGTTCAGACACCCAGGAACCATTAGCGTGTTACTGCCCGCACTATCATATAGCAGGCTGACGCGAAACTCCAGTTCCTTGGGTCTGATTTACTTTAATTTCTACTCCTGGTAGTATTAACCTTACCTGGTGTGGGTTGAAGTTTGGAGAGTCACCAAGTGATGACAGGAGTTTCCAGAACATTGGATGAATACCACCACCCAGGATAACCTACACCATTTCTGGAACCACAACGGCCAATTTTTATTTTTATTTAATTTTAATTAAAAGCCTTAGAAAACTATATTCATTATTATTCCTAGAGTCATTCATTTATTTATTTATTTTTCCATTCTTTTTGATCAGGCGGAAGGCGTTCCCCTGACAGTGTCCTTAGCACTACCCTTTTTGTCTTGGCTATAAATGACCAACATTCCGTTCTTCCATCGCATATTTGGTTGTCACTATGTGGATGACTTTGCTATAGCTTCCGCAGGCGCTGACTGTCGCCTTGTAGCGGCCTCCCTTCAAGATGCGATTGACTGAGTTTCCCATTGGGCCACTTCTCATGGATTTAAATTTTCTAGTACGAAAACCCATTTTGTTACCTTCACTAGACGTCCTCTTGTCCCAGATATTTCATTGTATTTACACGCCTCGCATAATCCAGAATGATATGGTAAAGTTTCTTGGCCTTCTATTCGATCACCAGTTGACATGGAAACCTCACATTTCCTCTTTGAAGGCAGCTTGCCATGCTCGGCTGAACCTCCTTAAAATTCTTGCGCATCGTCCATGGGGAGCAGATCGCCGAACTCTCCTCCATTTTCATTCCACCCTAGTCTTGTCCAAGCTGGATTATGGCTACCAAGTGTATTCTGTGGCTTCTACAACTCTAAGTTAGATCCCCTTCATCCTCAGGGTCTCCAGCGGTGAAGTGTGGTCCCACTCCAGCGGTGGAGTGTGGTCCCACTCCAGCGGTGGAGTGTGGTCCCACTCCAGCGGTGGAGTGTGGTCCCACTCCAGCGGTGGAGTGGGCCCCTCACGGTGGGTCCCACTCCAGCGGTGGAGTGTGGTCCCACTCCAGCGGTGGAGTGTGGTCCCACTCCAGCGGTGGAGTGTGGTCCCACTCCAGCGGTGGAGTGTGGTCCCACTCCAGCGGTGGAGTGTGGTCCCACTCCAGCGGTGGAGTGTGGTCCCACTCCAGCGGTGGAGTGTGGTCCCACTCCAGCGGTGGAGTGTGGTCCCACTCCAGCGGTGGAGTGTGGTCCCACTCCAGCGGTGGAGTGTGGTCCCACTCCAGCGGTGGAGTGTGGTCCCACTCCAGCGGTGGAGTGTGGTCCCACTCCAGCGGTGGAGTGTGGTCCCACTCCAGCGGTGGAGTGTGGTCCCACTCCAGCGGTGGAGTGTGGTCCCACTCCAGCGGTGGAGTGTGGTCCCACACCAGCACCAGCGGTGGAGTGTGGTCCCACTCCAGCGGTGGAGTGTGTTAAGTGATCTTTCACAGATATGATGTGTGACCAACAGTCAACATCACACTGAGTTGTTGCCAATGTTAAAGATGCTTTTAATGAACCTTTCAGCTCATCGTAAGATCTGCCTCAGCCGAGTTTACCTGGAATAGAAATTAACAACAGTATTGAAATAATTAAAAAAAAAGTTTGTGTCTTTTCGGTTCCACTTTGCCCCTGTCATATGGCTGTAAAAGGTACATCACTTGTACAAACTCGGACGCCACTGCTGGGTCACAACATGGAGACCCGGGCCAGGACCAATCCTGGCGAACTTACCTGAATTTGGGTCCCCTTTAAACAAATAACCTTCACTTCTACTACGACTACTACTACTACTGTCATAAGTGGTTTAGAAAAACGACAAATTGAAGACAGAGACATGTGTTACGCAGAAATTGGGTTCCCCGAGGCCTAATGCCTTGTCTAAGGGCAACGGGTAAAAGTTACACAAATCACCTGTAAAACTTGGCCTCCCTGGGCTATCCCAGTTGAAACAGTCAGGTCTAAATCATTATTTATGTCACCAAGGGGTTGGGATATCTGAAGGTTCACACAAAAATTCCTACTTAATAAAAATATATTTATTTATTAGATTAACAATATATACACACTCCAAAAACACCTCTTCATATTTCTCTTAGCTTAAATGCCTCAATAACAGTACATTAGGAGCGGGCGGCTGGAGCGTCACCTCAAAACAAAACAAGTGTACCTATGGGGTCGGTGCAAGCACCGGCCCCTACCCTCTCCCAGAAACCATCTCCTCCTATTTCCTCAGTTCACACTCTTCCTCCCAAGCCCCGACCATGTCAGAGCCCAATGGAGTGTACTGGTAAACAATGAAAGTGCCAATGGATTGAGTTGGCTACACAAAAGGGAATGCACCATTACAAAACTTAGCTGAAACTAGGCGGCGTCTCGCCAACCGCTCTCACCCATGCTTGACCCATGTGACTGTTTTTAGCGACCGATGCCAACCCTCTCACCCAACCACAGTTGGAAAATAAATCCCTGGCAGGATTTCCTTAATTCACAGCTTAAACTACTTTACAGTACCCACAAAATGCATATCATATTTCTAAAATTATGGTTGACATTTATCCAAAGGTTATACATTATTATTAAGTTCTCCTAGTTCATGAAATTTATGGCACACTTCTCCACTATCACTCTATATATGTATATTTTCATGCCATGCAGAACCCTGCATAACACCCCCACCCCTAGACCATAGGGCTCACTCTGCTAGTGAGGTCCACACAGACACCGCTAGGAAAAAGGAAAAAAAAAAAAAAATGAAAGTAAACATTAAAACTTGAGAATTACTGCCAGACAATCATGGACTTTTTGGCTTTGGCTGCTCAATTTCAACATTAATTAACAGCTGAGGCTACTCGACTGTGGACATGTGAAACTCGCCTAACATAAAAGTGATCAAGTTCTATGCCAAACGAGCCCACAGTCACACGCTGACAAAACTATGTTAGGAAAAGGCACCATCACAACACAGCGGTGGCCACACACTGGCGTTGATGCGTTTTACTAAATTACAACAAGCAACCTTATAAACTAATAATTAATTTTGTACATACTACCCTGAGAAGTGCCATATAGTAACAAAACCCAAGTGCTAAATATCACAACTATTGATTTCCCATCTATCTCGATACGTGTCAGAAATGTTGTAAGACAGATTAAAAATAAGTGTGACACCACAAAAACTTTGAAACAGGAACACTATCCAAGAGTAGTGAAAAGAAAGAGAAAAAAAAATTACTTATTAAATTCTACGTAGAAAGAAAGATCACATAACCACCCCCATCTCACAACAATCTTTAGTAAACAAAACTGGTTCCCCATGACACACCTCTGCGAGAATCAGGAGAGCACTGGAGAGGAAAAAAAATATCAGGCCCCAAAAACCGGGTGAATATTCACATAAATTTTGTTGGCGGGACTGTGGCCAAAGACCACAGACACCTCAAAAAGGTGGACCTACCAGGCTGGCACCTACATTCATTCCAAGGACCCTGGAGTCACCCCAGTGTTGATCCAAAAAAAAAAAAAAGTCCTGGAGAAGCAAAACACACTGGATCATGTGATATGACCCAAAAAGTGGGGGGCATCACCACCAGCCTCACATTCACCCAAAACTTTAGGTCCAACAGCCCCTGTACCAACATAAAACACAGGTGAGGTGCACCAGCCAACACCTAAAAAGCACAGGTGAGGCATACCAGCCAACACCCAAAAAAAACGGAGCATACCTTACCTAGGCATGGCACCTCATGTGACTACCCCCAAAACACACAATAGGGCATTCTGATACCTCCAACTCCGCTCAACCTGCCCTTCTCCTTTTTGGTGGTCCAAGGTTCCATCTACTCGTCTACCGCAAATCATTGCAAAACAAGAACAGATAAGTGATCTATACACTACATCGTGTACATTATTTACACACAAAACACTGGATCAGCAACCACATTCTCCATTCCCTTCACGTAATGAATCACCAGGTTTAGAAGTTGGAAAAACAAGGCCCACCTAGTGAGTCTCTGATGGTGGTTCCTCATTAAGTGAAGGAAACGTACTGGATTGTAGTCACTAGAGACCATAACAGGATGCAGAGACCCTTTTACATATACAGAAAAGAAATTTTGCACTCCCAGAACTAAAACCAGAGCTTCCTTTGCTATGGTGGCATAGCGTCCTTGGTGTCTGTTATATTTCTCTGAGAAGTAGCTGACTGGCAGTACTTGCCCTGCTCTACCCTGCAACAAGACTGCCCCAACCTCCGTATTATTTTGCAAAACCCAGGGTAGGTAACTCATGTTTACAAATAAAAGATCATGAGGGTTAATGTCATACAAAAGGTTCTTGTACAAAGATATTAAAGTTACAATTATGGGTGTCCTTGGCACATAGGGTCATGGTTATCAAATAATACCGCCACAAAATCACAACTGTAGTATCTAGTACATCAATGAAATTACTCATAAGAGGGAACCCTCCAACATTAGTTAGTGAATTTACTTTGCGGCAGTCAGTGAACCTGCTGAGAGTGTCATCGAGTGTGAGACTCTTGAAAGGCAACGTCCACTGACTCTCGCTAAGTACCATGAAAAGATAAAAAAAAATTCACATCTTCCTCACTGCATGTCTCTTCCCACAAGGTTATGTTGCCCCACACTGGCTGACTGTGCTCAGCCACATTTATCCCATGGGGATTCACCTGGCCCCCATTTTCAGCATGCCAAAACTCCTTCACAAAGGCCCACTACGGCTGAGCCACTACTACAACCCTTCTTTCAGTAGGTCCAACGCTTCCGCAATCTCGTACAATTTTCCAGTGTACATCATCTTCATCAGGGACTGTATCCACCATCAGTTGCCATGCAAAACTAATCACAGCTTTCCTAGGAGCCGGCGCCAGTATCACCCAATTAAATAGCACCACCACATGGTCCCATGTTATCCTGGGCAGACTCGTAGGCTGGTTCACTAGTGCCGCCCACCTCATCGTAGCCAGTCTCTGAAACTGAGAAAAACCACCGAGGGGAAAGCATCATCATCCTCACCTAGCCCATGACTTAATGATTCCAGAGTGCTTCCCTGCAAGGTAATGAAAAATAGGGGCATCCCCTCATCCCAGTCGTTCTGGTACTGGGGAAAACAAGAGTGCATCGTCCTGAGAGACTGGTAAAAACACTACTTTTCTTTGACTCTCAGAGTGATAGACATCCTTAAGTATCTCAAAACTACATGACATTTTATAAAATTGGACTTCTGGTTGGCTTGGTGAAAGCCTAGCTGACAAAATTTTACCAGAAATCCCAAAACCACACACACAAATTTCTTAAGGAGGGTCAGGAACTCTGGTACCCTGGTAAAAAGATAAGTGTTTGGTAAACATTTATTATTCAGCTCACCCCTCTCAATACTGAAATATTCTCCATCGGGAATCTGTAGAGAATTCAGAACCTTATCCCCAAACGGCTCTGACATGACTGCTTGGTCACATACTCTGTAAAATAAACATTTGGTAAATTTGGGAACCACTTCCCCTGTAACAGTTGCCAACTGAATAGCCTTCAAGGAGTCACTACATCCCTTGACCTTAACCAGCTGCGTCAGCGGCCGGGTAGTCACTCCCATGCCAGCACCGAAACCTCCCCCTAAACCGGGTTTGACCTGGGCCAGGTTATCACTGCCCAGAATCTCCTGCAGGTCAGACTCAATGAACAGGCTCCCCAGGCGCCAGTCACCACGTTCAGTAGAAAAATCAAGGCAGGGTACAAAAGTTCTTCTCCTGCTTACCTGGCTATTCATAGTACACACTGAAAATTTGTCAGTCACCGTTTCCCCAGTTTGTGCATTACAACCTTTTAAAGCAAGGTCCTTCGAAACCAAACATTCATCACTGTTGAGGAGACCCAAAACACTGTTGCCTAGTAGAAGGTCAACACCTGCAAAAAGTACATCTTATGTAATACCTACAGGTAAGTACCCAGACTGGTACGCAGACTCCACCCATAACTTGTGCACCGGAGTCTTGACAGTAACTCCGGTAATCCCTTTGAGAAAAATGTCCAAACCAGTGTATGTGTCACCTGACACTGGCAATGGCAATACACCCCTGCCAAGCAAGGTGTATATGCTACCAGTGTCCCTTAAAGATACAACACCTGATACCCTACCTTCATTTTGGTGTAAGGCCACGGTAGACTTGCTGGAATAGACCTTCATCCGAGGGTCTAAGACAGCTGGTCTTCTTTGTGTACCTTGGGGCAAGACTGCAATGCAAACAACAGCATGTGTAACTGGCTGGTGTACTTACTGGAGAGGCATCTGCTGCAGACTAGTCTCTAAGCATCTGTCTACAATATGGTTGCAGGTGGCCTGTTTATGACAATAATTACAGTAATAAGATGTAAAGGTCCCCTGCCCATTTGACCTAAGTTGGGTCTCTTGACGCTGAAGACCTGGGCTCGTCCTTCCTGTTCCCTGGAGTCCTGGGCCAGTGGCTCTGGACTTAAAACTGTCCTGGGTAGGTACTGGAAAATTAGGCTTAGTAAAACTCTGGTGGTTATTAGGCTGGAAAACCGGTGGCTTAAACTTCTGAAATTTCTTATTCCTACTGGTAGGTGGAGAAAACTTACCATTATTAGTATGTGGTGGGTGATAATTACTACCAAATTTTTGGTTAGCCAAAAATCTATCACCCAGCTCTAAAGCATACTTAAAATCACACAGATCCTTCTCGAGATATGCCTTAAGGTCAGGAGGAACATTTTTCAAAAGATCCTCTAGCAAGGTTAAGGTACGCACTCCCTCATAACTGTCTACCACCACTTTCGAGTGCCACCACCTGTCTAAAAGTGACATCTTCTCCGTACCATATTCTACCAGACTGCCCTGCTTGAAATTTAAGCCCTCTAAACTTCTGCCGATACCTTTCTGGCAAAATCTGATAAGCCAATAAAACTACCTCCTTCACTTTCTTATAATCAGAAAAGTCTGGTCCATCTAGAGAACTAACTGCTTGTAAGCCTTTACCAACTAATTGGGTACGTGCTAATGTAGCCCATTCCTGTTCCGGCCAATCTTGGGATTTGGCCGTACTTTCAAATAACAGAAAAAACTGGTCTGGGTCTTTATCTAGGAAATTGGGCACAAATTTTATGGCTTTGTCCAAATGAAAAACATTTACACTCGTGTTTGTGGTTTGCCTCAACCTTTCTAACACTTGCTGTTCCAGGATCTTGGTACGTTCAATCATTAACAGGTCTTTTTGTTGCTCAATTATGGCTAATTTCAACCTCATAAGTTCTGCTTCCTTATCCAGGTTCCTACCAGTGAAATTGAATCCAGGGGTTTCTCCATCACCCACATCATCCCCAGCAAGGTCCCTAATGAGACATTTTGGAAATTACTAGCACAAACACTTGCTACCTACCACAAAACTTATATAAAATAATAAATCACACAGTAAAGCACCAACACTAAAATATTATAATATACACAAGGAGTAATTATCATGTAACTCCCTAAAATGAAACAGGATTGCACACAAAACCCTGGCAGAAAAATGGAGCTATTTCATCTGCCAAGGAAAAATATCTCCAAAAATTTACTTATTAATAACAATAAAACCAGCAATATTGCACCTGCATCTGTCCTCATTGCCATGCCATCGCAGTGTACACTGATGGTTCAAAGTCATCTGACAGCGTCGGATTCACAGCAGTTTCTGGACAGCATCGTGCGAGGGCATCTATTACCCTCGGCTAGCATATTTACGGCTGAATTGTATGCCATTCTTGTGGCACTTATCCGTATTGCATCTATGCCTGTGTCGCCATTTGTGGTCGTTTCAGACTCCCTTAGTGCTTTACAGGCTATCCGTAAAATTGATACACCTCACCCCCTAGTTCTTCGTATCCAACTTTGGTTATGCCGTATCTCTAGCAAGCACAAAGATATTGTTTTTTGTTGGGTCCCTGGTCATGTTGACATACAGGGCAATGAACAGGCAGACACTGCTGCGCAGTCAGCAGTACATGACCTTCCAGTTTCATATAGAGGTGTTCCATTCACGGACTATTTTGCGGTCATTGCTACCCAACTTCGCACCCGTTTGCAACAACGCTGGTCTGACCTGCTAAATAACAAACTTCATTCTATTAAACCGAGTATAGGTTTCTGGCTTTCTTCTTGTCACCAATGCGAGGCTGGGAGACTACCCTCTCCCGTCTTCGCATTGGCCACACTCGTCTTACTCATGGGTATCTCATGGAGAGGCTCCCTGTCCCTCTCTGGGAACATTGTCAGGTTCCAGTATCTCTTCGTAATGTTCTGTTGGACTGCCCACTCTATCTACGAGCACGCAGAATAGAATTTACCTCCGTCGTCATCTTCATTCTACGGCCCTTTCTTTACCTTCCCTTCTTGCTGATGGACCCTCCTTTAATCCTGACTCTCTCATTGACTTTTTGACAGCAACTGACTTACTGCACAAACTCTATTATTATTATTATAATCAAATAGAAGCGCTAAACCACAGGGGTTATACAGCTGCACAAACTCTGAAGATTATACCTCTAGCACCTCCCTCAGTCCCTTCTACCTCAATCTCTTGCTATCCTCTCTCCCTGCACTATCCACTGTCTTGCTGCACTCCATACCCTACTAATCATCCATCTCCCTCTTACAACCCATTCTCCCTGCATCCTACCTTAACCTGCTGCGCTGTATGACCACTGTGGTTTAGCGCTTCTTTTTGATTGTAATAATAATAATAATTGCACCTGCAAAGATAAATTATGCACCAAAAATGTGTATTATTAACACCCTTAAAAATCAGCAATATTACACACAAAACAAGTAAAACCTGGGGTTATTGCACCTGCAAAGGCAAATTGTTCCCCCAAAATACTGGTATTAATAACAAAAATCAGCAATATTGCACCTGCAAGGGTAAATTAGTTCCCAGAAAAAAAAATTATGGTTACTAATAACTAAAAAAAAATCAAGACCTATTTTACACAAAAACTAGTAGTAACTTGAGTGTACTACACCTGCAAAAGTAAGGCAGCATTTTAGTGTAGGTATTTTCTTGTGAATCCTTCCTCTAACCAACCCAATAAAGTATGATTATTGACTTTCCAGGTTGAAAACTTGAATTATTACAAAATTTGATAATTTTCTCATATACAGGCCCCCCAGATTACGCAGAAATTGGGTTCCCCGAGGCCTAATGCCTTGTCTAAGGACAACGGGTAAAAGTTACACAAATCACCTGTAAAACTAGGTCTTCCTGGGCTATCCCAGTTGAAACAGTCAGGTTTAAACCATTATTTATGTCACCAATGTGTTTGGGTATCCGAAGGTTCACACAAAAATTCCAACTTAATAAAATTATATTTATTTATTAGATTAACAATATATACACACTCCAAAAACACCTCTTCATTCATATTTTTTAGCTTAAACGCCCCAATAACAGTACAGTAGGAGCGGGCGGCTGGAGCGTCACCTCAAAACAAAACAAGTGTACATATGGGCACAATACCGTGACTGGAACAATACACACACAACCCGCACATATAAAAGGGAGGAGCTTACGATGACGTTTCGGTCCAAGTCGGGCCGAAACGTCGTCGTAAGCGGGTTGTGTGTGTACATATGGGGTCGGTGCAAGCGCCGGCCCCTACCCTCTCCCAGAAGCCATCTCCTCCTATTTCCTCAGTTCACACTCTTCCTGCCAAGCCCCGACCATATTAGAGCCCAGTGGAGTGTACTGGTAAACAATAAAAGTGCCAATAGCTTGAATTGGCTACACAAAAGGGAATGCAACATTACAAAACTTAGCTGAAATCAGGCGGCGTCTCGCCAGCCGCTGTCACCCATGCTTGACCCACGTGACTTTGTTTTTAGCGACAGACGCCAACCCTCTCACCCAACCACAGTTGGAAAATAAATCCCTGGCAGGATTTCCTTAATTCACAGTTTAAACTACTTTACAGTACCCACAAAATGCATAGCATATTTCTAAAATTATGGTTGACATTTATTAAGTTCTTCTCCTAGTTCATGAAATTTATGGCACACTTCTCCACTATCTCTATTTATACGTATATTTTCATGCCATGCAGAACCCTGCATAACAACATGTAACACATAGGAATCTTTATTAAGGAAACGTTTCGCCACACAGTGGCTTCATCAGTCCAATACAAAGCACAGTGTAAAGTGAAAGGAATAGTTTGAGGTAATGAGTCCCTCAGCCTGGAATCGATGTGTTCAGTCCATCAATCTTGAACACATCGATTCCAGGCCGAGGGACTCATTACCTCAAACTCCTCTCCTCTCTTTACACCGTTTCTCTTTGTATTGGACTGATGAAGCCACTGTGTGGCGAAATGTTTCCTCAGTAAAGATTCCCATATGTTGAATAAGTGTCTCATTCTTCAACTATTACTACTACTACTACTACTGTTGCCTTCCTTCTCTCCCCCTTTCTATCTCTTGTGGCAAAAAAAGATACTCCCCTAGCAGACACTGGACAGGCACCTAAAGTCGGTACCTGACCAGCCGGGCTGTGGTTCGTACGTCGGACTACGTGAGGCCAGCAGTAACAGCCTGGTTGATCAGGCTCTGATCCACCATGAGGCCTGGTCACAGACCGGGCCGCGGGGGCGTTGACCCCCGGAACTCTCTCCAGGTAAACTCCAGGTATTTTCTACTATTACCTCCACCACCAACATTATCACTACCACTACGTTTTCCTTCCTCTCTTTCTCCCGTCACTGTCTTCCTTCCTCTCTTTCTCCCGTCACTGTCTTCCTTCCTCTCTTTCTCCCGTCATTGTCTTCCTATATATACTCGCTCACTATCTTCTGTCACTGTGACTTGTTAATGGTCCAAGTCGGACCGAAACGTCGTCATAAAGTTTCTCTCCTATACCTGGAGAGGGTTCCGGGGGTCAACGCCCCCGCGGTCTGGTCTGTGACCAAGCCTCAATGTGGATCATGGCCTGATCAACCAGGCTGTTACTGTTGGCAGCACGCAAACCGACGTATGAACCACAGCCCGGCTGGTCAGGTACTGACTTTATATGAGGGTTATATGTGTATTGTCAAGTCATTGTGGCCATTTTTCGTATTGTCAACTTTTTACCGTAACGTGAACTTTTAAAATTTTTTTTCACACCGAGAATCATTATATAGCAGCTCTTTGAACTCTTATTTTTTTCCTATCGTGTTCACTCTTAAGGTGTGGGAACCACAGTCGCTGAACATTCCAAAAACTTTGACCTCGTTATATACGATGAACATCTGATTTTGGTCGTCAATTTTATATTCTCATCATTGAAAGTTACTTGATAGTTTGTGAGCTTATCAGCAATGTTTCTCTCAGTGTCGTGTATGTTGATCTGCTGCTGCCCTTCCGTCTAATCTTCTTTTAAAATGCAGTTCACAGTTTCCATGTGACTTGCTGTCGTCAGGTGACAGTGTATATACTTCGTAATAATTTCGAAGTAGCGGGTTCACTCGGGTAACTGCACTGTACTTGTCGGCGTCACCTGGAAATTGGCTCAGTATGGAGTGTGTGTATAGGTCGAGGGTTGTGGTAATGCGTCATGTACGCAAACAGCGTAAATGCGAGAAAGCGTGTGGCAAGCATCCCCCCCTTCCCCCACACACAGACTCACCAATATTAATATCAATTTTAACTGGTACTATATTTTAACTTTGTATGCATGTTAATTGTTCCGGGGATCATGTCCACCAATGTCTGGTCTCAGATCAGCGCCACATGAATTGCTGAAGAAAAATGAGAGGGATTAAAAGGATTTAAATAGATATAGATTCATTTGTCATCTTGTATATCCAAGAGAAAGAAAGGAAAATAAGTAATTTATGCAACATATGGGAATTTTTTTTGAAGAATAAATGGTTTTGAAAACCGACAGCTTGAAGCTGTCGGTTTTCAAAACCATTTATCACACACAAAAATAAGTAATCCTGCCAACATACAAACAGGTTACCAGGCTTCCTCTCACACATGCCATAAGTTTTAAAGGGGTGGACTGGTAAGCCAGTGGAAGGTTTCAGTCAGATGAAATGCTTCAGCTGTGGGTCATGTGACTAAGACCCGCGTCAGGACACACCGGTCATGTTTCCTGACAAACCTTACCTAACCTTCCTCTCACACTCGTACAACAAGAGAGTAGTACCTCCCTCCCTGGATGTTCCCTCTCTACCAACATTATACCTCATCTGTAATTGTATTGAGTGATTTCCTGAATGTTGAAATGCAGAGGTTTTACTTGTGTGTGTGTGTGTGTGGTGTGTGTGTACTCACCTAGTTGTGGTTGCAGGGGTCGAGTCACAGCTCCTGGCCCCGCCTCTTCACTGGCCGCTACTGGGTCACTCTCCCTGCGCCATGCGCTTTATCATACCTCTGCCTAAAACTATGTATGGAGCCTGCCTCCACTACATTGCTTCCTAAACTATTCCACTTCCCGACCACTCTGTGACTGAAGAAATACTTCCTAACATCTCTGTGATTCATCTGAGTCTTCAACTTCCAACTGTGTCCCCTTGTTGCTGTGTCCCATCTCTGGAACATTCTGTCTCTGTCCACTTTGTCATTTCCTCTCAGTATCTTATATGTTGTTATCATGTCCCCCCTATCTTTCCTGTCCTCCAGTGTCGTCAGGTCGATTTCCCTTAACCTCTCCTCGTAGGACATACCTCTTAGCTCCGGGACTAGTCTTGTTGCAAACCTTAGGACTTTCTCGAGCTTCTTCACGTGCTTGGCTAGGTGTGGGTTCCAAACTGGTGCTGCATACTCCAGTATGGGCCTAACGTATGTGTGTGTGTGTGTGTGTGTGTGTGTGTGTGTGTGTGTGTGTGTGTGTGTATGAGATACTGTTTTTATATGTTGAATGACCTGTTGGTGTCAGCGCTCTGGGGGAAGTTTGAGACTTCTGTTGATCTCACAACAAACTATGTCTTCCCCCAGGGGTATTTTAACATCAATTTTTTTCGAGTGCTTTGTAATGAGGTTGGTTAATATTTTTGATGATTAATCTTAGCTTGGGAGTATTATTGTGTATATCTTTCCATGGTCTCGCTACTGGATGACTTCACAAACACAAGTGCTCAGTAGTTATTATATATTTTCTCTCTTGCTACTTTCCTCGACCTTACCACCATCGTATGCTGGTAATTTTATCCTTTTTCCTGAAACGGCGAATGAGTATCAGTGGGCCGCCGCCTCTCACAAAACGGCAGCCACGCCCTCGACTCTTTCCTGAAGGCAGCGGCCGGCACCTCATGTTTTGGTAGGTCCCAGTTTTTAATGAAATATGCATTTAAATTGTCAAAATACTTAAGATTTACTTGACATAAAGTAATACGATTTGGCTTACTTTTCCCATGAAATGCAACTGTAGCAGCAGTTGCATTTAAAAGTGTAATAATATAAGTATTTTAACTAAACAATGAAGTGTCAGAAAATGCTTTAAACAGTTCTTCCTACTTTAAACAGTTCTTCCTACTTTAAACAGTTCTTCCTACGAACTAAAGATGACCAATAAATAACAAAAAGGCACAATACCGTGACTGGAACAATACACAAATAACCCTCACATTGATGAGAGGAGCTTATGACGAGTTTGGTCCGACTTGGACCATCTACAAAGTCACACTGAATGTGATTTTGTAAATAGTCCAAGTCGGACCGAAACGTCGTCGTAAGCTCCTCTCTTCTATGTGCGGGTTATGTATGTAAAGATGACCAATTTAGCAACGATCCTTTGACGCGGATGTCTCCGATTAGGAACATTAAAATGGACTTCGTGCAGATGATGAATGTCATCCAGCGGGTGATGAGAAGGCAAGACACCACTCCCATGGGCCC